>SNQJ01S0141499.1:35328-45652 GCA_010110895.2 Picea sitchensis | reverse complement strand
CATTTATGGGTGCCTTTGTGGAGGGTGTGTCGCACCTTCGTCCATAATGTATTTTTTCCAATCCCATCAATTTCCTTTTATCTTTGTTTCTTTGTATTTTCTTTCAATATAGCATAGGGTGAGTTGGAGGACACTTCCCTGGCATGGTGACCAGATATCGACAGTGTCACTCACAAGTACTTTCACGAAAATGAGAAGGTTGGCTTGTGATGAGACCCCTTTCCCTCAACCATGCAACTGAGAGCCATTACCCTGGTGTGATGGCCATACATGGTAATTTCATACCGTTAGATACCCATGGATGTGATAGGCTATATCGTGATGAGACCCCCTATCCTCAATGAATCCTTTAATCATTTTTATTTATTCTTTTCATGGTGTCCTTATTTTCTTGCGAATAAGCTTTTCATTGCTTTCTCGAGATCCCCTGGGAGAAGCATCTGGAAGGTTCTTTCATTAGTCTTTTATCTTTTTCCAACTAAATATCCTCTGGGCCTTCAACCCCTTCTTCCCATAAAATGAGGAATGATCCCTTCTAGGGTTAGTCTACCCAAAAATCCCAAGAGATGATGTCACGAGGGGAAATAATGATGGAAAGTGGTAAGTATGGTCAGGAGTGGCACAATGAATCATCAAAGGAAGCTCCCAGAAACACCCCATCCTAAGGGTGACCATCTACTTGAGTGCCCCAAGACAACCACCAACATTTAAACAAGGTAAAATGCATAGTTTCCAAAGAAGATGTCTCATAATAAAAAATAACCTCTGATATACAAGCTATGATGCCTCAAATATTAAAATGATACCCACCATCATACCTGACTTGTACCGCATGGAGAAAGACCCAAGTGACCTGTGGTGGAAATCTTGTGTGGATGATGACCAAGTGCTGGGTCACTATGGTGGCAATGCAGGTCTCTAGCTGTGAACAATGATACTGTTTCTCATGTGGTCCCTCGACACTCCATATCTGCAACCTGAGGGCCTCGAGACATAGTCTCCTTAGTTATCCAAAAAATGGAGATAACATGACACATGTGGCACATGTTGAGGAGCTAGATATGGAGAGGACAATGCCTCCATTTGACCATTTGGTTGGGAATGAGGAGTATGTTATTGAGGGGGTTGCCGTATATCCTTCATTAGAGTAGTCCCATGAGGCCAGTGACACCAACATATTTGATAGACAAAGTGATGAGATTCAGATGTTGGGTGACCTACCTTTGGGTGTTGACTTGACTTCTATGAATTCAGGTGTGAGAGATGACGAGCCTCCTATGGAGTTGAGCGTGACACATTCCTTACCTTCTCAGCCACCTAGGCTAGCCATGACACATGAGGATATCAGTGGAATTCCAGTTCTAGTAGAGGAGCCTTTTGTAGTGATTGAACACAAGGGACAAGTGGATCTGTAGGCCTAGAAGGAGAGGCATGGCTTGGAGACATATGACTATACACATACCTTTTAGTATGGGGCAAGTGAGTCACCTCTTTTGGGGAGTCTATTGATAGATCAAGTTGTGGAGTCTGACATGTCGATGGGATACTTACTTCCGAGACCTGTCTACAGTGACATGGATACATTCATTATTTGTCGGGATGGCCATATTGCATGCATGGACACATCCGTATGGGATCTAGGTGCAAAGTATATTAGTAGGGTGAGTGCACAAGAGGATACAATTGTACATACATGATACATGGCGGTTCAAATTGAGGCAACACTATGTGATGATGTACAATGGCATACATGGGAATGCAGTAACACAATGGACAATGGGCAGTATGATGCTTTAGATCTTGAGGAATGTGTTGTTGATGATTCCATTGTTGCATTAGCAGTGGGAGTCATGAGATAACACCTCAACATGACAATTTTAAGGAGTCATGGCTTTTGGCAGGACAACTGAGGGTCAAAGAGGACATGATCATGGCAGCCATTAGACACATTGATGATACACACGCATTGGTGGAATAGTATTGTTGGAGGGCCATGATGTCACATGAGAGTTTGTATCGAGAGCTTGCCATTGATCACTTCTAGACACTCAAGTAGAGAGTGGATTTGATGAGGACTGACTACCAACAATTACTTATGGATATAGATTACCTTTTGGAGGTTGGAAAGATGTATCATAGAGAACTGAGGGAGAAGGAGATTGAGGTGGACCGACTCACTCATGAGTTAGTGAGCACATATGGATTATTGAAAGGCACATAGACAACCCTTCAAGAATCAGAGTCCAGATTCGAGGAGCTCCTTGAGAAGGCTAGTCAGGGATCCACTACATCTATCTCAACAGAAAGTCAAATATATACTTTAGCTACATCACTGGAGGATGTTGGTGGTTGGATAGAGGAGTGCCATTTGTTGGAGGAGCATGAGTGTTGGCACAAGGGCAGACCCAGGGTTCAACACTACAACAACGCACCAACAAAACCCTAACTACCGACTCTTTTGGCAACACCTGCGAAGAAGATGAAGTCTCACTTGAGGTAGATGCAGGGGTGGTTGCAGGACTCAGGTGTCTAGAACCTTAGCTGGGACACAAATATGTGATTATAATACTTAATAGAGCACTTATCACCGTTAGTTCATCATTGTTTAACCAATATGTACTCCACAGAGAAAACAAAGCATCACATCATTCACCCTGATCTAATGTATTTAAGCACTTAGAATATATAAATGGATCATATCTAGCAGATTCAAGCACTAAGCGCATTCACCTATATCAGATCTAACATCCCGATTCATCATAAGCACAAGACATAAACATATCTATCTATCTATCTATATCAAGTACTTAGAAAATAACACATAAATACATCAGAACATCGCACCAAGCAGAATAACACAGTATTTACGTGGTTCATCACCACCCTAGGGCTACGTCCACCAACTCTTCTTATTTATTAGCTTCAATCAGTCATCTACATGCATAGAGCCACAAAAACACTACTCTGCATAGGACAAGAGATCTGCATGCACCTCGCTAAATCCTCCTTCCTCGAGCTAGGTCTAGCACAAAGCCTTTCATAGTCTGTTATAACCACTTGCACTCAACTCTATAAGTTTCTCACAATATGCATAGAGCATCTACAAACCATACTTGCACTTTATCACTTATCTTATCGACCTCTACTTATGTCACCTAACTACTTATTTATACTTTAAAAAATAGGCCTAAACATGGGTAAACCCATGGGCTGACATCCCATACCTGTTACATAATCCCAAATACCCAAAGAGCACCCAAAAAGGGGTCGAGATCCTACGATCTCCGCTTCATCTTGCGCTCCGTATTCGATAGGCTGTCGAAGTCCCAAAATAGGTCAAACTTGACCAAGGATCTCCCAAAACTTGGTCAAGGGCCAACAAGCCCCCAACACTCACCTATGACTCGTCCCGAGTCACTCTGGGGCTACGTCCACAGAGAAAATTAACACATAAATACATTAGAACATCTCACAGATTAGAATAACACATTATTTACATGGTTCACCCCACCCTGGGGCTACGTCCACCAACTCTTCTTCTTTATTAGCTTCAATCAGTCATCTAAATGCATAGAGCCACAAAAACCCTACTTTGCATAGGATAGGAGATCTGCGTGCACGTCTCCAGATCCTCCTTCCCCGAGCTAGGTCTAGCACAAAGCCTTTCACAGTCTGTTACAATCACTTGCACTCAGCTTATAAGTTTCTCACAATATGCACAGAGCATCTACAAACCATACTTGCACTTTAGCACTTAGCTTATAGACCTCTACTTATGTCACCTAGCTACTTATTTATACTTTACAAAATAGGCCTAAACATGGGTAAACCCATGAGCCGACATCCCATACCCATTACATAATCCAAAATTCCCAAAGAGGACCCAAAAAGGGGCCGAGATCCCACGATCTCTACTTCGTCTTACGCTCCATCTTCGACAGGCTGTTGAAGTCCCAAAATAGGTCAAACTTGATCAAGGATCTCCCAAAACTTGGTCAAGGGCCAACAATGAGGGATACCCAAGATCACTGATGATTATGGAGTGATGTGACCAGGAGATGCTTGAGGATGTTCATGTGTCACATGGACCATCATTCATGAGGAGCTCTGAGATAGTTAGTCCTACACATACACATGGGGATTCCAAAACCATGTGAAGATACAAGGACACATCCATTTGGGTTCTAGGATTAGTTGACATCCATGTATAGGTTGAACCAATAGTACAATAAGGATACATGATGATGCATGATGATACAATAAATTGCATGTGTATACAGGGGAATGCAAAGGTGTACAATGGGATCCAAGTGGATGCATTGGAGTACAGGGAGGTGACATACTTGATGGACCATGGATATTTACGTGGAGAGCAGTCCTCTCCCTTGCAATAATACATGGATCTGGGAGATCACCTTGTCAGTAGAAACAATTATATGAGTGATGATGGGGGGAGTGTGATTGACCATCAGTTGGTGGAGTTACCTACTATTGTACCCGATGGTTTGATATTAGTTGTACCTATAATTGTTAGGCAGAGACCTCATGACATGGGAAACTTCATTATATGTAGCAGGATAGGGGAGGTTCACCCGAGACAGTCAGACGAGGCCTTGGGCATGATGGAGAGAATCCTCATCCGTGGGATAGAGGATATTCCAAAGGTGGATATAGGTTCAGAGTCTTAATGGGATGAGGACGTGGAGAAGAGTAGGAAATATGCTTCTAATGAGGACTATGACATCAGTTGGAAGGATGTATTGTCGCATCATGCAACATCAGAGATCTTGAGGACCATACATGATGTACCTATGGTTGGACAACTTGGACATTTCAAGACTCGTCAGCATATCAGAGAGATATTCTCCTGGGAGGATCTTGAGGATGATGTCAGGAGACACATGGGGGAATGCTCGGTATGTCAACATCACGAGTCAGGGCATGATTTCTTATCCATCGTCGTTTCAGGGTAGAGTTGGGAGAGTATGCTAGCATCTCACAACCTTGGTGTACTAGAGCTACATAGTAGGGCTGACATCATAGGGGTATTACCAGAGTATGGGACACTACAAGAAGTAATGTGGGTTGATAGGGAGGCAGAGTTTAGTGATCATGGACAAGACAACATAGCTATCAGTACACTTCGACTGAAGGTTTACAATTCAGTAGGCACCAAGATACTTGGTATGGCTCCCTTAGAGTTATGTGATGCAAGGTTTGGTGCTCTTCTAGAGCACATGGTAGTTTCAGGGACTTGCATGATTGGTTCCTTCCATTGTTGGGGGAATTTGAGAGCAAATCGAGATGAGGATGCTAGGTGGCATGATGGATATCCTTGGTTGAGGATCAGGTATATCAGTCTATCATCTTCTTGGTTAGCAGGGGGTATGGTTCCTATCATAGGTCCTAGTTGGGAGATTGGTTTAGGTGAGAGACTCATTGATGGATGGATACTGTATTTACTTGTTCCATTGGTTAGGGGTCTTCAGGAGACTCTTAGTGTTGATGTCTCATAGGACTATACTTTATAGGAAATTTCAATTCACGTCTTGATTTGGGATCCATGAATTAGAGTGTTTGGTAGTCCTATTGTTGATGGAGTTGAGATCCGATTAGAGCGGTTGCCTGAGGAGTTGACTAAGGATATACTTCACATGATCACTCTACTCATCAGGAGCATTCTAGGGGCTTGCATGGTGAACACTTTGTGGGACCATTTTTTGAGAGGAGAGGACTTCATGTCACACAGGCGGATATGGGACCCTGGGATCATACACAGTTTGATTCAGTTATTGCTTGAGGACAAGCAATATTGGAGCAAAGAGGACTGCAATGTCCCCATTTTTGGATTCACGTATGTTACAGATTGGGATGCTTGTCAGAGTGACCAGTTGGGGGTGATAGTGAGCTCAGGAGGTATTGAGGAGTTTTATGGGGCCCGACTCACATTGATCCAGGATATTTTCATCGTGACTTATAAAGAATTGTATTAAATGAGCATAAATTAAAATGGACCATTAAAGAAGGGAAAACTTAGAAATGAAGAGACACAAGCATAATATTTGAACACATGGTGGGTGACACATGGAAACCTATGGTGCTTCCATGTGGCATGCTAACATCAACAACTCATACGATGACATCACCCTGCCATGTCAACTGTTGATGTCAACATTATGGACGATGATGTGTCCCCTACTGACTGGCCTTGTTTGACCGCAACTTTGACCACAAATATATTTCAAACTGTAACTCCGTTTGACGAGTCCTTTGCGCCGTTAGAAATATTGTGACACACTCTTCGCGACCATGCCATTTTCACTAAGTTTTGGGAACTTTGAATTTTTTCCCTTTCTCTGTCTTCTGAAGACATTATGAGCGTTCTGAGTTGCCTCTGTGAGTTCTGGGTCATTCTTAGCCTTCTCTGGATCCTTTTTGGATCACTCCTTCTCACTGAGAGATTTTTGGACCACCAAAATCTTTCATCAATCAACTGGTAAGTGAGGGAAGAGTTCCCTCACTTTGTCCTTGTCGATCCACTTTGCCTTGCTTGGATGGGTTCCTTTTAAGCCTACTCGAAGATAATCAACATCACCTATGTGTGAAGTCCTCGTCCTCTTGTCTAGGATGATATCTTCCTGTATCTCATCCAAGTAATCAGGTGCAAAATCATCAACTAATGGAATTGAAACTTCCTCATGTCTTGATCCACGATCATGGGAGGCTAAAAAAGTCTCAAGTTCTCAACGTTCACAACTGAGTAAATATGAATATAAGGTGGAAGATCTAGACGAAAATCATTGGTACAACTTTTATCTAAGATAATGAAGGGTCCATAATGAATGGGCTTGAGTTTATTTCCTTCACCCTTCAATATATTCTTGCTAATGTGAAGCCATACCTGGTCTTCAACCTGGAACTGATGATCAACCCTGTGCTTGTCGTGCCGAGCTTTATACTGTGCTTGAATTTTCTCCAACTGTTCCCTGACTTCATGGTGTATCTATTGAATCCTATGGATGGACTTGCAGGTTCTGTCCTCTATTCAATCTTTATTTACATCATCATCTCTCCCGTACATCAAGTCCAAAGGAAACTTTGGTAAGTCCCCAAAACATGTCTCAAAAGGTGAACTCTGAGTGTAGGAATGTAAAGCTTGGTTGTACGCGCGATGTACATAGGGTATCTGTTCATCCCATACCTTGGGACGCTTGCTACAGTAGCCTCGAAACAAAAGTACCACTTTTCGGTTTACCACCTTTGTCTGTCCATCGGTTCGTGGATGGAAAGCAATGCTCCTCTTCAATTTGGTGTCCATCATTATCCACAATATAGTCCAAAATTATGCAAGAAATCGAGTATCTTGATCTGAGACGATAGATGTGGGTAATACAAAGTGAACCCAAACATGTTGAAATAAGAGATTAGTAGTCTGCTTAGTAGTGATCTACTTTTTACAAGGAATCAAGATGCACATCTTCCTGAACCTATCCACTACAACATACAAATAATCATGACCCTCTTTGGTTATGTGTAAACCCCCTACAAAATCCATGGATATAATTTCCCATGGATGGAATGGAACAGGAAGTGGTGAATATAGCCCCAGTTTTCTATTAGTGGGATTACAAGTAGAATACATCACACACCCCTTTACATATTTAGTTACAATTGCTTTCATTTGAGGCCAGTAACAAAACCTCTATAAATGAGCCATAGTTTTTCCTACCCCAAAATTCCTAGACACAAGAGAAGTATGAGCTTCTCATATTACATGGACTCATTCACTTGTAGAAACACATAGCTTTCCAAGATGGTAAAGTAACTTTCTTTGCAGACAATAGTTCTCTACCTATGCACCAAGGGTTAGGTTCGTATATACTTCTTTAAAATCTTCATCGATGGCATATTTTTCTATATAGCTATCATGAGACATAGAAGCATTCTTCAAAATAGTAGAAGTAGCAATAGGAGGTCTAGAAATCATATCAACTACCTTGTTACTTGTACCCTTTTTGCACTTGATTACCAAGTGAAACTATTGTAGAAAACCCATCCACTTGTAGTGCCGAGATTGTTGCAATTTGGTCTATGATTAAAGATACTATAAGGGTTCGTCATCTATATGTAGAATGGTTTCCTTCCTTAACAAGTAGTGCTTCCATTTCTTTACACTCTGGACTAATGCATACAACTCTTTATCATATGTAGGATAGTTCACAACAACTTGGTTAAAATTTTTAGAGTGGTAACAGATAGGCTTACGATATTGCATTAGTACTACACCCATGGTGTATCTGCTGGCATCTGTCTCGATCTCAAAAGGCTGTTGAATATTGGGCAGTGCTAATACTGGTGTGGTACTGATCTTTCCCTTTAAAGTGTTGAAATATTTTTGTTTCTTTCCTTCCCATTGAAAAGTGTTCTTCACATTGGTTAAGGCATGAAGAGGAGCTGCTATGAAGGAGAAGTTGGGAATGAATCTCCTCCAATATTGGACTGCACCTAAGAAGCTTCGAACTATGGTTACAATTTTTGGCTCAGTCCAATTTACAATTACATTAATTTTGGAAGGGTCAATTTTCAATTGTCCTCCTCCTACAATATGACCTAAGTATACAAGTGCAGTCTTGCCAAATTCACATTTAGAAAATTTTACATACAACTTTTCCCTTTGCAAAGTATCCAATACTTGCTTTACATGCCTCACATGCTCATCCCATGTCCCTCTAAACACATGAATTCCATATAAATATACAATCACAAAGTCATCTATGAAAGGCATGAATACATCATTCATCACACACATGAAATTTGTTGGAGAATTACAATTCCCAAACAACATAATCGACCACTCAAACAATCCCTGTTTGGTTTTAAAGGCAGTTTTCCATGCATCCTATTCTGTGAATCTGATTTGATGATATCCACTATGCAAATCCAACTTAGTGAAATAGAAAACATTATTCAATTGATCAAGTAAATCATCTATGCGAGGAAGAGGGTATCGATTTTTCACCGTGAGTTTATTTAAGGCCCGGTAATCGACACACATTCGCCATGTGCCATCTTTCTTTGGCACCATCATGATCAGAGAACCACATAGAGATGAACTAGGCTTGATGACCCCGTGATACAATAAGCCTTGTACTTGCTTCTTTATCTATGTCATCTCCACAACTGACATCTTGTACATGCCCACATTAGGCAAAGGAGAATCCTGCTGAAGATGTACCTCATGTTGGATTTTCCTCTTAGGAGGTAATCCATTCAGTTCCTAAAAAATATCATCATACTTAGAAACAATATCAATTAATTCATTTTTATGATATGGATCACACCCTTGGAAATCGTTGGATGTCACGACATATTTCTCTCTGAGGACCATAAGTACATATCTCTTATTAGTGTTTATGAGTCTTTTCATTTGTCCTGCACTAGCAAGTGTTGTATTCACCCTCATGTTGTGAGCTCTAACAATATATTTCACTCCCCCCTTAGTAAGGTGGTATTTGTTCTCATGTCGAAATAAGACTGCTTTTCTATCATAAAGATAAGGACTTCCCAACACTATGCCACATATATCAAGTGGTACAACATCCAAATCAACTTCATCAATCAATTTTGAAGCAATAACAAATCTTACCCTACATTGTTTGGTGACATTAAGTTTTTCTTTGTCACCTACCCAACCAAGAGGATAAGGTTTCAAATGTGGTTTCGTTTCAAGACCCATTTTCTTGACAAGTGCTTCAGATATTAAGTTTACGTGGGAACCCATATCAAATAATGTATCTATCTTAGTATATTCAGATACAACTCTTATGTGAAATAACTCATTCCTCTTTCGTTCATCAACATGAGATTCATCATTGGAACTAGAACTAGAATGAAGAGAGTCTTTACCTTGTACTCCAACCATTGTGATCTTTCTTCATCTCATGAATCATAACCAAGATCTTGATGTACTATAGCAACAATCTTTGTCTTCCCCTTTCCACCAAATTGTTTCGGTTTCTTTTCCAGATGCAGTTTCCAACAATGTTCTTCATCGTGACCGCTCTTCTTGCAATGAGTGAAAGATGGTTTTCCTCCTTCTCTCGTCACTGTAGCAGCCTTCTTGTCCTTCCTTTTAAACTTCTTAAAAGTCTTCTATGGTAAATTGGAAGGTTTCTTTGTGGGATCTTCTTGAACATGTTTCCCCTTATTCTCTAGGTGAGTGGCTTGCACACAAACTTCGTCAAGACTAGTGGGGTTAAACAAGAGCAAAGTATGTTGAATATAACTATGAAGTGCGCCAATATACTTCATTAAAGTCTCATAA
>SNQJ01S0141499.1:24847-35278 GCA_010110895.2 Picea sitchensis | reverse complement strand
CCCAAGACAACCACCAACATTTAAACAAGGTAAAATGCATAGTTTCCAAAGAAGATGTCTCATAATAAAAAATAACCTCTGATATACAAGCTATGATGCCTCAAATATTAAAATGATACCCACCATCATACCTGACTTGTACCACATGGAGCAAGACCCAAGTGACCTGTGGTGGAAAGCTTGTGTGGATGATGACCAAGTGTTGGGTCACTATGGTGGCGATGCAGGTCTCTACCTGTGAACAATGATACTGTTTCTCATGTGGTCCCTTGACACTCCATATCTGCAACCTGAGGGCCTCGAGACATAATCTCCTTAGTTATCCAAAAAATGGGGATAACATGACACATGTCAGAGAGGTTGAGGAGCTAGATATGGAGAGGACAATTCCTCCATTTGACCATTTGGTTGGGAATGAGGAGTATGTTATTGAGGGGGTTGCCTTATATCCTTCATTAGAGTAGTCCCATGAGGCCAGTGACACCAACATATTTGATAGACAAAGTGATGAGATTCAGATGTTGGGTGACCTAACTTTGGGTGTTGACATGACTTCTAGGAATTCAGGTGTGAGAGATGACGAGCCTCGTATGGAGTTGAGCGTGAAACATTCCTTACCTTCTCAGCCACCTAGGCTAGCCATGACACATGAGGATATCAGTGGAATTCCAGTTCTAGTAGAGGAGCCTTGTGTAGTGATTGAACACAAGGGACAATTCGATCTGCAGGACTAGAAGGAGAGGCATGGCTTGGAGACATATGACTATACACATACCTTTCAGTATGGGGTGAGTGAGTCACCTCTTTTGGGGAGTCTATTGATAGATCATGTTGTGGAGTCTGACATGTCAATGGGATACTTACTTCCGAGACCTGTCTACAGTGACATGGATACATTCCTTATTTGTTGGGATGGCCATATTGCATGCATGGACACATCCATATGGGATCTAGGTGCAAAGGATATTAGTAGGGTGAGTGCACAAGAGGATACAATTGTACATACAGGATACATGGCGGTTCAAATTGAGGCAACACTATGTGATGATGTACAATGGCATACATGGGAATGCAGTAACACAGTGGACAATGGGCAGTACGATGCTTTAGATATTGAGGAATGTGTTGTTGATGATTCCACTATTGACATTAGCAGTGGGAGTCATGAGATAAAACCTCAACATGAAAATTTTAAGGAGTCACAGCTTTTGGCAGGACAATTGAGGGTCAAAGAGGACATGATCATGGCAACCATTAGACACATTGATGATACAAACGCATTGGTGGAATAGTATTTTTGGAGGGCCACGATGTCACATGAGAGTTCATATCGGGAGCTTTCCATTGATGACTTCCAGACACTCAAGTAGAGAGTGGATTTGATGAGGACTGACTACCAACAATTACTTATGGATAGAGATTACCTTTTGGAGGTTGGAAAGATGTATCATAAAAAATTGAGGGAGAAGGAGACTGAGGTGGACCGAATCACTCATGAGTTAGTGAGCACATATGGATTATTGAAAGGCACATAGACAACCCTTCAAGAATCAGAGTCTAGATTCGAGGAGCTCCTTGAGAAGGCTAGTTAGGGATCCACTACATCTATCTCAACAAAAATTCAGATATGTACTTCAACTACATCACTGGAGGATGTTGGTGGTTGGATAGAGGAGTGCCATTTGTTGGAGGAGCATGAGTGTTGGCACAAGGGAAGACCCAGGGTTCAACACTACAACAACGCACCAACAAAAACCTAACTACCGGCTCTTTCGGCAACACCTGCGAAGAAGATGAAGTCTCACTTGAGGTAGATGCAGGGGTGGTTGCAGGACTTAGGTGTCTGGAAATTTAGCTGGGAAACAGATATGTGATTATAATACTTAATAGAGCACTTATCACCGTTAGTTCATCATTGTTTAACCAATATGTACTCCGCAGAGAAAACACAGCATCACATCATTCACCCTGATCTAATGTATTTAAGCACTTAGCATATATAAATGGATCATATCTAGCAGATTCAAGCACTAAGCACATTCACCTATATCAGATCTAACATCCTGATTCATCATCAGCACAAGACATAAACGGATCTATCTATCTATCTATATCAAGTACTTAGCAAATAACACATAAATACATCATAACATTGCACAGAGCAGAATAACACAGTATTTATGTGGTTCACTTCCATCCTGGGGCTACGCCCACCAACTCTTCTTATTTATTAGCTTCAATCAGTCATCTACATGCATAGAGACACAAAAACACTACTTCGCATAGGACAAGAGATCTGCACGCACCTCGCCAGATCCTCCTTCCCTGAGCTAGGTCTATCACAAAGCCTTTCATAGTCTGTTACAACCACTTGCACTCAACTCTATAAGTTTCTCACAATATGCATAGAGAATCTACAAACCATACTTGCACTTTAGCACTTATCTTATCGACCTCTACTTATGTCACCTAGATACTTATTTATACTTTACAAAATAGGCCTAAACATGGGTAAACCCATGGGTCGACATCCCATACCCATTACATAATCCCAAATACCCAAAGAGCACCCAAAAAGGGGCCAAGATCCTGCGATCTCTACTTCATCTTGCATTCCATATTTGACAGGCTGTCGAAGTCCCAAAATAGGTCAAACTTGACCAAGGATCTCCCAAAACTTGGTCAAGCGCCAACAGGGTCCCAACACTCACATGTGACTCGTCTCGAGTCACTCTGGGGCTACGTCCACAGAGAAAATTAACACATAAATACATCATAACATCGCACAGATCAGAATAACACATTATTTACATGGTTCACCCCATCCTGGGGCTACATCCACCAACTCTTCTTCTTTATTAGCTTCAATCAATCATCTACATGCACAGAGCCACAAAAACCCTACTTTGCATAGGATAGGAGATCTGCGCGCACCTCTCCAAATCCTCCTTCCCCGAGCTAGGTCTAGCACAAAGCCTTTTACAGTCTGTTACAACCACTTGCACTCAGCTCTATAAGTTTCTCACAATATGCACAGAGCATATACAAACCATACTTTCACTTTAGCACTTAGCTTATCGACCTCTACTTATGTCACCTAGCTACTTATTTATACTTTACAAAATAGGCCTAAACATGGGTAAACCCATGGGCCGACATCCCATACCCGTTACATAATCCCAAATTCCCAAAGAGGACCCAAAAAGGGGCCGAGATCCCACGATCTCTACTTCGTCTTGCACTCCATCTTAGACAGGCTGTCGAAGTCCCAAAATAGGTCAAACTTGACCAAGGATCTCCCAAAACTTGGTCAAGGGCCAACAATGAGGGATACCCAGGATCACTGATGATTATGGAGTGATGTGACCAGGAGATGCTTGAGGATGTTCATGTGTCACATGGACCATCATTCATGAGGAGCTCTGAGATAGTTAGTCCTACACATACACATGGGGATTCCAAAACCAGGTGAAGAGACAAGGACACATCCATTTGGGTTCTAGGATTAGTTGACATCCATGTATAGGTTGACCCAATAGTACACTAAGGATACATGATGATGCAGGATGATGCAATAAACTACATGTGTATACAGGGGCATGCAAAGGTGTACAATGGGATCCAGGTGGATGCATTGGAGTACAAGGAGGTGACATACTTGATGGACCATGGAGATTTACATGGAGAGCGGTCCTCTCCCTTGCAAAAATACATGGATCTGGGAGATCACCTTCTCAGTAGAAACAATTATATGAGTGATGATGGGGGGAGTGTGATTGACCATCAGTTGGTGGAGTTACCTACTATTGTACCTGATGGTTTGAGATTAGTTGTACCTATAATTGTTAGGCAGAGACCGCATGACATGGGAAACTTCATTATATGCAGCGGGATAGGGGAGGTTCACCCGAGACAGTCAGGGAGGCCTTGGGCACGATGGAGAGCATCCTCATCCATGGGATAGAGGATATTCCAAAGGTGGATATAGGTTCAGAGTCTTAATGGGATGAGGACGTGGAGAAGAGTAGGAAATATACTTCTAATGAGGACTATGACGTCAGTTGGAAGGATGTATGGTCGCATCATGCAACATCAAAGATCTTGAGGACCATACATGATGTACCTATGGTTGGACAACTTGGACATTTCAAGACTCGTCAACATATCAGAGAGATATTCTCCTGGGAGGATCTTGAGGATGATGTCAGGAGACACATGGGGGAATGTTCGGTATGTCAACATCATGAGTCAGGGCATGATTCCTTATCCATCATCGTTTCAGGGTAGAGTTGGGAGAGTATGCTAACATCTCTCAACCCTAGTGTACTAGAGCTACATAGTAGGGCTGACATCATAGGGGTATTACCAGAGTATGGGACAATGCAAGAAGCAATGTGGGTTGATAGGGAGGCAAAGTTTAGTGATCATGGACAAGACAACATAGCTATCAATACACTTTGATCGAAGGTTTACAATTCAGTAGGCACCAAGATACTTGGTATGGCTCCCTCAGAGTTATGTGATGCAAGGTTTGGTGCTCTTCTATAGCACATGGGAGTTTCAGGGACTTGCATGATTGGTTCCTTCCATTGTTGGGGGAATTTGAGAGCAAATCGAGATGAGGATTCTAGGTGGCATGATGGATATCCTTGGTTGAGGATCAGGTATATTAGTATATCATCTTCTTGGTTAGCAGGGGCTAGGGTTCCTATCATAGGTCCTAGTTGGGAGATTGGTTTAGGTGAGAGACTCATTGATGGATGGATATTGTATTTACTTGTTCCATTGGTTGGGGGTCTTCAGGAGACTCTTAGTGTTGATGTCTCATAGGACTATACTTTATAGGAAATTTCAATTCACGTCTTGATTTGGGATCCATGAATTAGAGTGTTTGGTAGTCCTGTTGTTGATGGAGTTGAGATCCGAGTAGAGCGGTTGCCTAATGAGTTGACTAAGGATATACTTCACATGATCACTCTACTCATCAGGAGCATTCTAGGGGCTTGCATGGCGAACACTTTGTGGGACCATTTTTTGAGAGGAGAGGACTTCATGTCACACAGGCGGATATGGGACCCTGGGATCATACACAGTTTGATTCAGTTATTGCTCGAGGACAAGCAATATTGGAGCAAAGAGGACTACAATGTCCCCATTTTTGGATTCACGTATGTTACAGATTGGGATGCCTGTCAGAGTGACCAGTTGGGGGTGATAGTGAGCTTAGGAGGTATTGCGGAGTTTTATGGGGCTCGACTCACATTGATCCAAGATATTTTCATCGTGTCTTATAAAGAATTGTATTAAATGAGCATAAATTAAAATGCACCATTAAAGAAGGGAAAACTTAGAAATGAAGAGACACAAGCATAATATTTGAACACAAAAACTTGATAATGGAGTTCGTCCTTGGTGGACTACGTCTCTGGTTCCTGCTCTCAAATGGGT
The DNA here is from genome assembly GCA_010110895.2 of Picea sitchensis. NCBI lineage: Eukaryota > Viridiplantae > Streptophyta > Pinopsida > Pinales > Pinaceae > Picea > Picea sitchensis. Next base: position 29,830 of record SNQJ01S0141499.1, on the reverse strand, counting down.
AGTCTCTTTTATTAACTCAGCAAAAGAATTTGGAAAATACATGAATATATCTTATTCTAAAATCAAGCTGCACAAATAATGCTCAGATATGAAAACAAACATCATCGTTGGATTTGTGGCATCGAATTATCCAAAAATGACTATCTCCATGCTTCGATCCGACACTGGCACTCCTAGGCCCAAGAGAAATTCTATCTCAGTTTTCATGCTCGCTGCAACATGCAATAATGACAATACTTGTCTCAAAATCCATGTCTGCGGATGTACAACCGCGCCTCCTCCCTCGGTGGCTGGAGAAACTCACCTTTAAAACAATTTTTGGTGGATGGATATTACAATGTGACTGTTAGGCAGATTGGTATAGGCGCTTGTTATGGGGTGCTTGTTATGGGGAGGTCCTGGGGTCAAACACCACGGGATCCTATTTTAGTGTTGTGGTTATAACTCTTGACTAACTTAGTGAGAATATTCTAGATACAACGCTTTTCACTAGATATCACAGACCTCCGCCAGATTTGACGGGGTCCCGCCATTATATATTTTTGAATTTTCGGATATGGGTTGTCCTTGAGAAATTCGGGGACGCCACATGTCACATGATGATTGGTCCATGTGGAATATTCTCGTTGGTCCACCTAGATGTTGATGTCAAGCCCATTCAACTATACGAGACACGTGGTGCTTCCTGGATGGTGCCACATGGCATCTCCTGGGGATGCCAGTGGCACTTTCCTATTGGCCCACATGGGCCCCTGAAAAGTCCAATGGTGGGTGACACATGGAAACCTATGGTGCTTCCATGTGGCATGATGACATCAACAACTCGTACGATGATGTCACCTTGCCGTGTCAAATGTTGATGTCAAAATTATGGACGATGATGTGTCCCCTGCTGACTGGCCTTGTTTGACTGCAACTTTGACCACAAATATATTTCAAACTGTAACTCCGTTTGACGAGTCGTTTGCGCCGTTAGAAATATTGCGACACACTCTTTGTGATCATGCCATTTTCACTAAGTTTTGGGAACTTTGAATTTTTTCCCTTTCTCTGTCTGCTGAAGCCATTATGAGCATTCTGAGTTGCCTCTGTGAGTTCTGGGTCATTCTTAGCCTTCTCTGGATCCTTTTTGGATCACTCCTTCTCACTAAGAGATTTTTGGACCACCAAAATCTTTCATCAATCAACTGGTAAGTGAGGGAAGAGTTCCCTCACTTTGTCCTTGTCGATCCACTTTGCCTTGCTTGGATGGGTTCCTTTTAAGCCTACTCAAAGATAATCAACATCACCTATGTGTGAAGTCCTCATCCTCCTGTCTAGGATGATATATTCCTGTATCTCATCCAAGTAATCAGGTGCAAAATCATCAACTAATGGAATTGAAACTTCCTCATCTTGATCCACGATCATGGGAGGCTAAAAAAGTCTCAAGTTCTCAACGTTCACAACTGAGTAAATATGAATATAAGGTGGAAGATATAGATGAAAATAATTGGTACCACTTTTATCTAAGATAATGAAGGGTCCATAATGAATGGGCTTGAGTTTCTTTCCTTCACCCTTCAATATCTTCTTGCTGATGTGAAGCCATACCTGGTCTTCAACCTGGAACTGATGATCAACCCTGTGCTTGTCGTGCCGAGCTTTATACTGTGCTTGACTTTTCTCCAACTGTTCCCTAACTTCCTAGTGTATCTACTGAATCCTATGGATGGACTTGCAGGTTCTGTCCTCTATTCAATCTTCATTTACATCAACATCTCTCCCATACATCAAGTCCACAGGAACCTTTGGTAAGTACCCAAAACATGTCTCAAAAGGTGAAATCTGAGTGTAGGAATGTAAAGCTTGGTTGTACACGCGATGTACATAGGGTATATGTTCATCCCATACCTTGGGACGCTTGCTACAGTAGCATCGAAACAAAAGTACCACTGTTCGGTTTACCACCTTTGTCTGTCCATCGGTTAGTGGATGGAAAGCAATGCTCCTCTTCAATTTGGTGTCCATCATTCTCCACAATATAGTCCAAAATTCCGCAAGAAATCAAGTATCTTGATCTGAGACGATAGATGTGGGTAATACAAAGTGAACCCAAACATGTTGAAATAAGAGATTCGTAGTCTGCTTAGTAGTGATCTACTTTTTACAAGGAATCAAGATGCACATCTTGCTGAACCTATCCACTACAACATACAAATAATCATGACCCTCTTTGGTCATGTGTAAACCCCCTACAAAATCCATGGATATAATTTCCCATGGATGGGATGGAACAGGAAGTGGTGAATATAGCCCCAGTTTTCTATTAGTGGGCTTACAAGTAGAATACATCACACACCCCTTTACATATTTAGTTACAATTGCTTTCATTTGAGGCCAGTAACAAAACCTCTGTAAATGAGCCATAGTTTTTCCTACCCCAAAATTGCCAGACACAAGAGAAGTATGAGCTTCTCGTATTACATGGACTCGTTCACTTGTAGGAACACATAGCTTTCCAAGATGGTAAAGTAACTTTCCCTGCAGAAAATAGTTCTCTACCTATGCACCAAGGGTCAGGTTCGTATATACTTCTTTAAAATCTTCATCGATGGCATATTTTTCTATATAGCTATCATGAGACATAGAAGCATTCTTCAAAATAATAGAAGTATCAGTAGGAGGTCTAGAAAGCATATCATCTACCTTGTTACTTGTACCCTTTTTGCACTTGATTACCAAGTGAAACTATTGTAGAAAACCCATCCACTTGTAGTGCCGAGATTGTTGCAATTTGGTCTGTGCTTGAAGATACTGTAAGGGTTGGTGATCTGTATGTAGAATGGTTTCCTTCCTTAACAAGTAGTGCTTCCATTTCTTTACACTCTGGACTAATGCATACAACTCTTTATCATATGTAGGATAGTTCACAACAACTTGGTTAAAATTTTTAGAGTGGTAACAGATAGGCTTAGGATATTTCATTAGTATTGCACCCATGGTGTATCTGCTGGCATCTGTCTCGATCTCAAAAGGCTGTTGAATATTGGGCAGTGCTAATACTGGTGCGGTACTGATCTTTCCCTTCAAAGTGTTGAAAGATTTTTGGTTCTTTCCTTCCCACTGAAAAGTGTTCTTCACATTGGTTAAGGCATGAAGAGGAGCTGCTATGAAGGAGAAGTTGGGAATGAATCTCCTCCAATACTGGACTGCACCTAAGAAGCTTCGAACTACGGTTACAATTTTTAGCTCAGTCCAATTTACAATTACATCAATTTTGGAAGGGTCAATTTTCAATTGTCCTCCTCCTACAATATGACCTAAGTATACAAGTGCAGTCTTTCCAAATTCACATTTAGAAAATTTTACATACAACTTTTCCCTTTGCAAAGTATCCACTACTTGCTTTACATGACTCACATGCTCATCCCATGTCCCGCTAAACACATGAATTCCATATAAATATACAATCACAAAGTCATCTATGAAAGGCCTGAATACATCATTCATCACACACATGAAAGTTGTTGGAGCATTACAATTCCCAAACAACATAACCGACCACTCAAAAATCCCTGTTTGGTTTTAAAGGCAGTTTTCCATGCATCCTGTTCCGCGAATCTGATTTGATGATATCCACTATGCAAATCCAACTTAGTGAAATAGACAACATTATTCAATTGATCAAGTAAATCATCTATGCGAGGAAGAGGGTATCGATTTTTCACCGTGATTTTATTTAAGGCCCGGTAATCGACACACATTCACCATGTGCCATCTTTCTTTGGCACCATCATGATCAGAGAACCACACAGAGATGAACTGGGCTTGATGACCCCTTGATACAATAAGCCCTGTACTTGCTTCTTTATCTTTGTCATCTCCACAACTGACATCTTGTACATGCCCACATTAGGCAAAGGAGAATCCTGCTGAATATGTACCTCATGTTGGATTTTCCTCTTAGGAGGTAATCCATTCGGTTCCTAAAAAATATCATCATACTTAGAAACAATATCAATTAATTCATTTTTATGAGATGGATCACACCCTTGGAAATCGTCGGATGTCCTGACATATTTCTCTCTGAGGACCATAAGTACATATATCTTATTAGTGTTTATGAGTCTTTTCATTTGTCCTGCACTAACAAGTGTTGTATTCACCCTCATGTTGTGAGCTCTAAAAATATATTGCACTCCCCCCTTAGTAAGGTGGTATTTGTTCTCATGTCGAAATAAGACTGCTTTTCTATCATAAAGATAAGGACTTCCCAACACTATGCCACATATATCAAGTGGTACAACATCCAAATCAACTTCATCAATCAATTTTGAAGCAATAACAAATCTTACCCTACATTGTTTGGTGACATTAAGTTTTTCTTTGTCACCTACCCAACCAAGAGGATAAGGTTTCAAATGTGGTTTCGTTTCAAGACCCATTTTCTTGACAAGTGCTTCAGATATTAAGTTTACGTGGGAACCCATATCAAATAATGTATCTATCTTAGTATATTCAGATACAACTCTTATGTGAAATAACTCATTCCTCTTTCGTTCATCAACATGAGATTCATCATTGGAACTAGAACTAGAATGAAGAGAGTCTTTACCTTGTACTCCAACCATTGTGATCTTTCTTCATCTCATGAATCATAACCAAGATCTTGATGTACTATAGCAACAATCTTTGTCTTCCCCTTTCCACCAAATTGTTTCGGTTTCTTTTCCAGATGCAGTTTCCAACAATGTTCTTCATCGTGACCGCTCTTCTTGCAATGAGTGAAAGATGGTTTTCCTCCTTCTCTCGTCACTGTAGCAGCCTTCTTGTCCTTCCTTTTAAACTTCTTAAAAGTCTTCTATGGTAAATTGGAAGGTTTCTTTGTGGGATCTTCTTGAACATGTTTCCCCTTATTCTCTAGGTGAGTGGCTTGCACACAAACTTCGTCAAGACTAGTGGGGTTAAACAAGAGCAAAGTATGTTGAATATAACTATGAA
>SNQJ01S0141499.1:0-24837 GCA_010110895.2 Picea sitchensis | reverse complement strand
CACTCCCCCCTTAGTAAGGTGGTATTTGTTCTCATGTCGAAATAAGACTGCTTTTCTATCATAAAGATAAGGACTTCCCAACACTATGCCACATATATCAAGTGGTACAACATCCAAATCAACTTCATCAATCAATTTTGAAGCAATAACAAATCTTACCCTACATTGTTTGGTGACATTAAGTTTTTCTTTGTCACCTACCCAACCAAGAGGATAAGGTTTCAAATGTGGTTTCGTTTCAAGACCCATTTTCTTGACAAGTGCTTCAGATATTAAGTTTACGTGGGAACCCATATCAAATAATGTATCTATCTTAGTATATTCAGATACAACTCTTATGTGAAATAACTCATTCCTCTTTCGTTCATCAACATGAGATTCATCATTGGAACTAGAACTAGAATGAAGAGAGTCTTTACCTTGTACTCCAACCATTGTGATCTTTCTTCATCTCATGAATCATAACCAAGATCTTGATGTACTATAGCAACAATCTTTGTCTTCCCCTTTCCACCAAATTGTTTCGGTTTCTTTTCCAGATGCAGTTTCCAACAATGTTCTTCATCGTGACCGCTCTTCTTGCAATGAGTGAAAGATGGTTTTCCTCCTTCTCTCGTCACTGTAGCAGCCTTCTTGTCCTTCCTTTTAAACTTCTTAAAAGTCTTCTATGGTAAATTGGAAGGTTTCTTTGTGGGATCTTCTTGAACATGTTTCCCCTTATTCTCTAGGTGAGTGGCTTGCACACAAACTTCGTCAAGACTAGTGGGGTTAAACAAGAGCAAAGTATGTTGAATATAACTATGAAGTGCGCCAATATACTTCATTAAAGTCTCATAATAATCTAAAGGAATGTTCAATGCAAGAGCTTTCTTCCTAAATTCTTCTGTGAAACTTTGTATAGTTTGTCCTTTAATTTGCCTTAAGGTTTTCCATTGAATCATTGCTTTATGTAAATACCCTAATGGATAAAATTGCTTATTGATCGCTGATTTAAATTTCAACCATGAGGAAAGAAGCTTTCCACACTTACTTTCATCCTGAAGCTTTCTCTCCCACCATACAAGAGCGGTGCCTTCCAACCGAAGAGAAGCCAGCTGCACTTTAACTTCCTCTTCATCAATATCCTGGACACTGCAATACATTTCAACCTATCAGATCCAATTATCTAGCTTTTCAGGATTAACATCTCCATTAAACATAGGTAAAGAAATTTTTACATCAAGATTTAATAATGGTTTCTTAAAAGAGGATTTATGGCTAGAATGATGAGAATGATGAGAATGTTCAGAGGAAGAAGAACTAGAACTCGAAGGTGAATATGGAGGCTCAAGAGGATCTCCTCTATCCCCTTGGTTTAGCGAAGCATCATCATCTACATGTGCTTCCTTTTTCTTCCATTTCTTCTTCATCCTCTTCTCGTAATCTCCATACATTTGCTCGACCATTTTTGACATGCGAAAAAAGACCATGTGAAACTTTTTCTCCTATTCATCACGCTTGTCCTCTTTTGCCATTTTCTTCCTTCTGGATACACGACCAACTTCGGGATTGAAAGTCTTTAGAGTTCCTTCACCCTTCTTATGCTTGGCCCTAGTAATCATTCACACTCAAAAATTCAAGTCAAAGATGAGTTCTCTGATACCAACATGATCTGGGATCTTTTCATCGTGACTTATAAAGAATTGTATTAAATGAGCATAAATTAAAATGCACCATCAAAGAAGGGAAAACTTAGAAATGAAGAGACATAAGTATTATATATGAACCAAAAAACTTGATAACAGAGTTCGTCCCTGGTGGAATACGTCTCCGGGTCCTGCTCTCAAATGGGTAGGATATTTTATTAACTCAACAAAATAATTTGGCAAATACATGAATATATCTCATTCTAAAATCAAGCTGCAAAAATAATTCTCATATCAGAAAAAATAAAAATAAAAACATCACCATTGGATTCGTGGTGACGAATTACCCAAAAATGACTATCTCCACTTTCTGAGTCGACTCTGGCACTCCCAGGCCCAAGATAAATTCTGTCTCGGTGTCCGCGGCTGCTGCAACCTACAATAATGACAATGCTTGTCTCGAAATCCATGCCCGCAAATGTATGGCCACGCCTCCTCCCCTCGTGGCTGGCGAAACTCGGCTTTACCACAATTTTCAGCAGATGGATATTTCAATGTGACTGTTAGGCGGATTGGTATGGGCACTAAAGTTAGGACGGTTGTTATGGAGAGGTCCCGGGGTTGAACCCCACGGGATCCCATTTTAGTGCTGTGGTTATAACTCCTGACTAAATTAGTGAGCAACTTCTAGTTACGGCGGTTGTCACCAGATATGGCGGACCTCCGCCAGATTTGGCGGGGTTTTGCCATTATATATTTTTGAATTTTCGGATACGGGTTGTCCTTGAGCAATTCGGGGATGCCACGTGTCGTTCACTGATTGGACCACTTGGAATCTTCTCATTGGTCCACCTAGATGTCGATGTCATTCCCAGTCAACTGTATGGGACATGTGGCACTCCCTGGATGGTGCCATGTGGCATCTCTTGGAGGTGCCATGTGGCACTTTCCTATTGGCCCACGTGGACCTCTGAAAAGTCCAATGGTGGGTGACACATGGCAGCTTGTGGTGTTTCCATGTGGTATGTTGATGTCAACAACCTATACGATGATGTCACCTTGCCGTGTCAGTTACTGACGTCAGTAATACAAACGATGATGTGTCCCCTGTTGACTAGACATGTTTGACCACAACTTTGACCACAAATATATTTCAAACCATAACTCTATTTGACTAGACATTTGTGTCGTTAGAAATCTTGCAACACACTCTTCCCGATCATGCCGTTTTCACTGAGTTTTGGGAACTTTGAATTTTTTCCCTTTCTCTGTCTGCTGAAGCAATTTTGAGCGTTCCGAGTTGCCTCTGTGAGTTCCGAGTCATTCTTAGCCTTCTCTGAATCCTTTTTGGATCACACATTATTCATCATATTTCATCATCAGGATCCATTTCGCACAACTTGTCCTTGGTTTTGTTGCTTTCCGACGATTTTCATAATTTTGAGTTATTATTGAGCATATTTTAATTAAATTCACTACGGATGTCATTTTGGGAATATTATGTGAAGAAACACCTTAGTGTAATACCTCATTGGAATGAGGAGGAAAATCTCTAAAGGATAAGATGATGAAAAGTGACTTTCAGTGGCCAGAGAAGCTATACGGGAGAATTAATAACTTTTTAGAGGAAAAAAGGTTAATTAATTAATAAAGTGATTTTATGAAGAAACATTAAAAGTGAATTAAAAAGTCATTTGGAGAGAAAATGTAAACATGGGTATAAAAGATAGATAGGGGCTTCTATTCTCTCATTATGTTGATTGATATTTTGATGTCTGTCTTCTTAGCTAGAAAGGTCAAGGTACTTGGGGGTTTTGATAGTTTTGACTGAATAGACCCTAGATATCATCAAGGAGGTGAAATATTCCTATATTCCTGATCTAATCTTGGCCAAGGAGGTGAAAGATTCATCCCTCACCATTCTATTCACTTCAGATCCATTTCAGTCATTCATTTTTGAAGAAGGGCGAATTGTGAGAAAGGTTCTCTCTAGGAGGGACGCAACAAAGATCTTGGAGAAGTTCGTTTTAGCATCCAAAAGAGATATATAACTTATATATTCACTTGCATGTCTATTCCACCTCCCGATATATTATATCTTGAATATTTTGGAGAGGAGCTTTGAGGAGATTCATTATTTTGTACCCAGGGCGAAATATTGCTTGGAGGGGTACATCTGATAGTGGAAATCTTCATATTTTGGGGTTGTATCAATTTCTATTTGTTGGGATCGATTTCTATACATATTGGGAGAATTATTTATGAGGATATTGGCCATTTCATTGGTGGATAGAGCCTCATATTCAGGCATGGTGAATTCAGACCAAGCAGGGCACATATCGTGTCATTGGGGCCATCCTTTGATTAAGAAATTACATATTTTTGGAGCAGTTGTTAGAGGGATTCTATTATGAGACTCTTTGCCTTTCTTTGATTGCGTTTTGTATGTATTTTCCAACCATATATCAGATGTAGCAAATACATTTCAGATCTGGAAATTATTGTGTGTTGGACAACCAAGTGCATATTAAATAAAGCAAGGATTTGAGGTACTATCTTATGGTGTTTAATTGCTATTAGTTTATGATTTATTTGGTTATCACTGCATGTGTTTTCCTTATATATTACATGAATAAATATGGGCCAAATACATTTAAATGAATGCTACAACCATTGCACACAAAGTGTTTGAAAAAAAACTTTAACCAACCAACTGCAAATAAACATAACAACAAACACAAATTCATAACAACCACTCATTGGGAAGAGTTTTAGGTGTTGCATGTGATGTGTTTGAAATAAACTTAATCCCTTAAACTTGAGTTAATTAGGAAAACATGTATTGAAGTGATTTCAAGGGGGTTGGGAGCTTGTATGCCAAGTGTTTGACGAAATTCCTCAACCACATAGATTTGATTTTTACATCAGATTGTTGGATTACTAAGAGGGGGGGTGGGGCGTGAATCAATAATAAATATTTTAAATCCTTTTAACCACAATATGAAAGTGTTGTTTATATTTGTGATTAATATTACATTATCATCCAATAATTGCAGAGTAAGTAAACCATGAACAAATGAACAATCATACACATACACAGTACACCGATATCTTTTACGTGGAAACCCAATACGGGAGAAAATCACATAATGTTTTTTCTTATTTTTATTTAAGAATTACATTCATTGGAAAAACCAACTTCCTTTGTTTTTCAACTGCAACTAGAAGGAGGCTCTGACCCCCTATTTTCAGGCTACAACTCGAGGGAAGCTCAAACTCCCCAATTATCTGGCTACAACCATAAGGAGGCTACAACCCTCTATGTTCTCCGGCTACAACCAGAAGGTGGCTACAACGACCTATCCTTGCCCCATCCAACTTCCCTGAAATATAAGTGCCAAATATAGAAACTGAATATGTCACTGTCACAACCTGTTCTGTCAAATCTGTCACTGTATACTCATCAACCAATCTGATCTGATCACATATACCTCAAACACTATACCACAAGTCTGTACTTCAAACAATGTGCTAGAACCTCACTGTTATACAACCTCTATCTGTACCAATAGCTTTAGAAAAATACCTCAACCAAAATCCCTCAAACATGAACCAATACAAAACTTCAGTAGATCTACCTTAGATCAACTCTACAGCAAGCCCTAAACTTCCAAGAGGGCATCCAACAAATTTACAAGGAAAAACCTCAACCTGATTCATAAATACAATACTACACATATGAAAATCATACATTTTTCTTCTTGTAGCGTTCTGCTATCGCGAATCTACTGCTGCGGTTTTTTTGTCGCACTTTTTTCTGCCACGATTTTTCTGCTGCGGTTTTTCTAACACACTTTTTCTGCAGGGGTTTTTCTGCCACAGTTTTACTGTCGCGATTTTCTTGTCACACTTTTTCTACTGCACTTTTCTTGCTGTGATTTTCTTGCCACACTTTTCCTACCACAGTTTTTCTACCGTAGTTTTTCTGCCACACTTTTTCTTCCGCAGTTTTTCTGCCGCGATTTCTCTGCACACTTTTTCTGCCGCAATTTTTCTGCCGCGATTTTTTTGCCGCACTTTTTTTGCCACACTTTTCTCTATCAATAATACTTGCCCAAATAACCTTTCACAAAATAGATATTCAATGATATTCAATAGGTGATAATGATATATCCTTTCTCTCTTATTTATACTTCCATGTAGCTTCCTCAAGGGGTTACCTTCAAACCAACTTAACCCACTTTCCTTATTTTAGGGTTAACCCACTTCTAACCACTTGTCCACTTCTTACTCACTTTGCTACAAATAGTAAATTCTCCACTTCTAGTTGCAACTAAATTATTATTTAATTAATTTCTTTTGTAATCACTTTGACTTATCCATAAATAGTAAACTCACCACTTCTTGTTGCAACCAATTTATTATTTAAATAATTTCTCTTTGCAACCACTTTGACTACTTTATTATTTAAATAATTTATCTTTACTCACAACTTTTTGTTGCAACTAACTTTTCTATAATTAGTCAATTCATAACTTCTTTCCCCTTAACTAACTTCTTGTTGCAACCACTTTATTATTTAATTTATTTCTTGATGAACAACTATACCCATGATTAACTCCTAGTTACCATCAATTTGACTAGTACACTTCTTCTAGGATCTTCTAGAATAATTGACTTCTTTGACCTTTTAGGGGCTTCTAGATAACTCATGAGTGTTCTGCAACTTCATATGGCCATAACTCTCTAACTGTGAGGAGTTATGTGACGTTCCATATATCACCGGAAATGGTATGACATGTACTATTCATATAAAATAGTCTTACCTACAAATATATTAAAATTCATACCATTTTATATAAATCAAACTGAAGTACCTTAATCATACTGTTAGGGCTACCAAATTTTTCTACCAGACTTACTTCAAGGGTTTCCATCAATGACAACCAAATTAATCAACAATCTCCCCCTTTGGCATTGATGGAAACACTCTGATGCAATACTGAAGTCATATTGCTCATGCTCTCCATGTGACCATCACTCCCCCTGGAATCATGCCTCTGTGTTCTCTCTCCAAGCATATAACTCTCTATCCTGCATCTGATAAATCTCTCCCCCTTTGACATCAATGGAAAAGTTAACTTCCTGTCCGGGGCTGCTCCTTCTGACTGAACTCTTCCTGAAACTACTCCCCCAACCTGAACTGTCCTCTTTATGGTGCTTCCTCATGTAAACCTATAACATATATGATAAGCATTCAAAATCATTCATTTGGGAGTAGAAATTACTCTGAGTCTCTGGCGAAGATGATCAAAGGCTTCCCTTAGAAGCGATTTTGTGAATATATCTACAACCTGTTCCTTTTTCCCCACATATTCAATTATGATGTTATTCTCTACAACCTGTTCCCATAGAAAGTGATACTTGATTGAAGTCTGCTTTATCTTGGAGTGCATCACTGGATTCTTTGAGATACTGATAGCGCTTGTATTATCACAATATATAGGAATGGGCTCATCATACTCAACATGTATATCTTTCAAATTTTGTTTCATCCATAGAACATGTGTACAACATGTTGTTGCTGCAATATACTCTGCTTCAGCTATAGACAATGATATCGATGACTGTTTCTTGCTTAGCCAAGATACCAAACACTCACCCAAGTGGAATTCCACTCAACTGGTGCTTCGCCGATCATCAATGCAACCTGCCCAATCTACATCTGTGTAGGCAATAAGTGATATATCCTTTCCTTTTGGATACCATAATCCAAACTCTTTTGTGCCCTTGAGATATCTGAAAATCCTCTTCACTACTAAGACATGTGATTCCTTTGGTGCTGCTTGAAATCATGCCACCTGTCCAATTGCTTGCATTACATCTGGTCTAGATGCTGTCACATATAGTAAACTTCCAATCATTGACCTGTACTACCTCTGGTCTGTAGACTTTTAATCATCATCTTTTCTCAACTTGCAAATGGTTTGCATGGGAGTGTTAACTGGTTTGCAATCTTCCATTCTGAACCTCTTTATCGTTTCTCTGATATACTTAGTTTGAGAAATAAAAATGCCTTGGTTGCTTTGACATATCTGAAGACCCAGAAAGAAGGATAGTTCTCCGAGTAATGACATTTCAAATTCATTTTGCATATCCTTTGCAAATTTCTGGCTTAACCTGTCATCATCACTTTCAAAAATAATATCATCAACATAAATTTCAATTAATAAAATACTATTTTGAGTTACCTTGATGTAGAGGTTGTTGTCTGCATTTCCTTTCTGAACCCTGCCGGCTGTATATATTTATCCAGTCTAGAGTACCATGCTCTGGGATCCTTTTTATACCATACAATGCCTTCTTCAACCTATGTTACCCATGATTTTGGTCATCATGATGGTGTATTGATGATGGTGTACTCAGGCTCCTCATAAGAACTTTCTCCTGAGAAAAGTGACATTCATCTCTTCCCAGAAAACTTACTTTTGAAGAGAGTTCGCAGGTTGCCAATATACTAGGGTGCGAGAATGACCCATTCTCACAGGCTGCCTTAAGCTAGGGTGCGGACTTCTCGCACTTTGCTACATAGCTAGGGTGCGAACTTGATCTAAAGCTTGGAAAAATATGAATTCTCGATGGTTCTAGAAGGGAATCTTCTAGAAGAATGGGTTGGCATTCGAATGGTTATCCTTGTACTGGATTCCCTGATATTGTGGGATCATTCTTATCCAAGTAACCATCTCATTCTTTCATATATATTGATGGAATTCTCGTGGAAAAGGTTAAGTAAGATTCATTGGAGAATTGGTGAAAGAATTGTGTGAAGGACTTAGCTTGAACAGGAGCTTGGAGACTCTAGCAAGTCTATCAAGAGGATTTGATCTTCTTCATACAAGGATTGAGCAAGTGTGTGTATTGAAGCCAAGATCCACCGAAAGGAAGCTTGCGACATCAAGGCAATCAGGTTGTAATCTTCTACTTTCAATTAATATGATACAGTGGCATGCCCCTTTCCAATAAAGTCATTCTCACTTTATTGTGTAATTCCTTGATCATACACATAAGTTGACAGTTGAATATATTTTGCTATCTTCACTTTGGTTGGTTTGTGTTGTCTTGGTCTTGACTTCATGAGAGCGCCGGAGTGAAGCGGGAGCAACAGAGACCCTAGGAAGCGATACAAATGTATGTTACTTGTTCCTTCCTACTAGCTAATTCAATGGTCATAACTTAGGGAAAGATTCATGTCCTGTCCTGTTTTGTTCTAGATCCAGGTCGATCTAGGGAGATTTGTTAGTGTCCGCACCTACCGATTAGTCCGATAAAAACCTACACACATAATATTCATTCTCTGACAGCTAAAATCCTTTTGGTTGTTCAATGTAGACTTCTTCTTCAAGTTCCCCATTCATAAAGGTCGATTTCACATCCATCTGATACACTTTAATATTCTTGGAGCATGCATAAGCTAAGATCAATCGGATTGCTTCCATTCTAGAAACTGGGGAAAACGCCTCTTCAAATTCGATCCCTTCAACCTGTGCGTATCCTTTACATACCAATCTAGCTTTGTTCCTTGTAACCTGTCCATATTCATTCAATTTATTTCTGAAAACCCATTTTGTGTCAATCACATTCTTGTACCTTGGTCTTGGAACCTATTCCCAAGTGCCATTCTTCTCTATTTGATCCAATTCTTCATTCATGTCCTTTTTCGATAATTCATCCTTGCTCACCTCTTCAAAACTATTTGGTTTAATTGTAGATAAGAGTGCTAGGTGTAGTTGTTCTGGTGAATGAATTCTTATTCTAGTCTCAACTATTGCTTCCTTGTTTTTGATAATCTAATCTAAATGATGGTTTTTCTGTACTTGTTTGCTAGGTGTCTTTGGAGGCACTTGCTGAACTTTCTCTTCTACTTTTGTCTGATCTTCTTCATCTTCCCCTTCTTCTTCTTCTTCATCATTTGATTCTTCTTCGTAAACCTGTTCCACTGATTCCTTTTCTTCTTCCTTTAATTTTCATCCACCTGTTTCATCAACTGTTACATTGATGATTTCTACAACTTTGTTGAGCCTTAGATTGTAACACTTGTATGATTTCCTTGTACTTGAGTAACCGACAAGTATGCCTTTGTCCACATGAGATTCAAACTTTCCCATTCTTCCATATTCTCTTTTGATGTAGCATTTTCTTCCGAACACTCTGAAGTGCTTCACATTTGTTGGTATTCCTTTCCATAGCTCTTAGGGAGTTTCATCATTGTTGTTTATGAGAATTACTTTTTTTTGAATGTGAACTACTGTATGCACTACATGTGTCTAAAAAACATCTGTCAATTTAAAATCCATTAACATTGTTTGAGCCATTTCCTGTACTATCATGTTCTTTCTTTCAACAACTCCATTCTATTGAGGTGTCCTAGAAACAGAGAATTTCTTTTTTATTCCATGCTTGCTATAGAAATCCATAAATTCCTTTGAAGTAAACTCTCCTCCATTATTATATCTCAAACATTTCATTTTTGAATCCATTTCATTTTCAACCATTTCCTTGTAAACTTTGAAGTTTTCAAATGCTTTTGACTTATTCCCGAGAAAGAAAACTACAGTCATTCTTGTATAATCATCAACTAATAACATACAATATTTCTCACCTTTTAAACCCTTTGTTCTAGTTGGTCCAACTAGATCAGTATGCACAATTTCCAGTGGTTTTGTCGTTGAGTATTCCTTTGATTTGAACCTTGTCTTTGTTTGTTTTCCTTGTTGACAATGCTTGCATAATGTGTTGGTTAGTTTCATGATCTAAGAAATTTCTTTGACTGATTCCTTTTTGCTGACTTTGACGAGGTTATCGGAGTTTATGTGACCCATTCTTCTGTGCCATAGCCAACCTTCATCTTCCTTTCCTAGAAAACACTTTTCATTTCCAATTTCACTTAATACATATATGTTTCTTGAAGTTCTTGCAGCTATTGCAATCAATTTTCCTGAACCTACTTTTCTTATCTCGCACTTATGTGAATCAAATGTAAGTTTATGACATTGGTCACACATTTGACTTACACTTAGAAGATAATGTTTCATATATTCCACTGGTAGAACATTTTCTGCCTTGGTATTCTTGTTTCCAATTCTAACTGTGCCTTTTCCAATGATTCTAGTTGAGTCATCATTTCCAAAATGTAAGAAACTTGTCTTCATCACCTATCATATGTTTTGAACAACCACTATCAACATACCAACCACGTTTCTTATGCTTATCTTGTAGAGAGAGTGTGCATTCTTCATTTATATAATGATTCTGCTTTCTTATCCATGTTCTTTTCCAAGGTTCCTGTCTATGACTATTGTTATTCTGTTGTGATTCTCTAGGAGGGACTGCCATTCTACAATATTTGGCCATGTGTCCAAAGTTGTTGCACTTGTAGAATTCCAATCTAGTGCTCAATGATTCAAACTTGTTGTATCTTATTCTTTGTGTTTCACTAGGCCTTCTTGGATAACCATTTTGTGTATGACTTTCAAAGTTGTTTATGTTCCTACTATTAACTTTTCAATTTACAACTTTATGTACAAAATTATTGCATGCATAACATAAACAAAAAAAATAGTTTGATACTTGGGAGTTGAAGATCTTATGAAAGGAGTTAATCTTATGAATCCTCTTCTTCCCGAGGCCTGTTTGTTTCTGACTGTCGTTGATTCTGAAATCTGAATCTTCTTGGTGGAGGAGTGACCCTGTGATCTTCCTTGTAGAACTTCCTATCCCCTCTGATTGTTTCTGCATATATTTTCAGATATGTTTCTTGATATTTCATTTTGGAGCTTGATCCCTTTTCTTTCTGATTGTATCCAAGTCTGTACTTGTCATGATTAGGCCTTTGACTATTGATAATTTCATCCAAAACTTTTGAGTTGTTCTACATATTTTTCTTTTGAATATCCTTTCTCAATGTGACAATCTCTGCTTCCAAATTTCCAATGATCCTGTCTCTTTATTCTAACTGTTCTTTGAGTGCTTATTCAATTCTTTTATCTTCTTCTATTTGAACCTTCAATTCCATGATCATATGCTCTAGTTCTTGAGTGTCTTCTTTCTTGTCTATCTCTGCTTGGAGCTTCTTGTTTTTCTTGTTTTCTCTTTTTATAACTTTTATAGCACTCAACAATTCTTCTCGGTAGTCAACTTCTGCCTCTTCATATTCTTCTTCGATGTCTTATTTATTAGAATATTCTATTGCCATGGATATAACTCTTTTTGTCTCACTTTCACTGACTTCATCTTCATCTGATGAGAAATTGTCTTCTTTGGTGCATAAACGTTTCTTGAAGACTTTCTTTTTGGTTCTTTTTCCTTTATATGTTTGTTTGTTATTTGAATCATCTTCATCATTTCTTTTCTTTTTCTTATGAGGACATTTGTTAGAAAAATGACCAATACCATCACAATCAAAACAAATCAATGGAATCTTACCTTTATATCTGTCGTTGGTTCCCTTTTTCAATCTTTTGACAATGTTGGCCACTTCTTCATTGTCTTTCGAGATGTCAGTGTTGCTGCTATATTCTTTTTCGTTTTGCTTGCCCTTTTGCTTTGAAATTTTGGATGCTTTGAGTGCTGCTTCTTTTATACTTGGATTTTCTTGTTCGGTTCTCATTTCATAGGCTGTGAAGATTCCATGTAGTTCATTCATGCTTATTGAGTCTATATCTTCTCTTACTTCTAGTGTTGATATCTTAGGATAAAATCTCATAGGAAGAGATCTTAGTACCTTTTGAACAATTATTGATTCTTCAATTTCCTCTCTCGATTCTATGATTGCATTCACTGTTTCATCAAATCGTAAGAAATAAGCTGCAATATTCTCATCTTCCTTCATCTTTAGTTGTTCGAATTGACCTCTGTAAGTTTGAAGCTTTGCTGCTTTGAATTTGAATCTCCTTCATAAATATTTTGAAGTTTGTCCGAAATATATTTAGTGGATTTACAATGTATAACTTTGGTATATACTGAATCAAAAAGACCATTCAAAAGTGAATTTGTGGCTTTGTAATTATTTAGACTGAGTTTCTTTCCAATGTCATTTGTTGGCGGAACTGCTGGTTCTTTGTATCCATATACCATTGATTACCAAACTTCAAATCTCTATGCATGTACATATGTTTTCATCCTTCTTCTCTAGAATGCATACTTTTGTCCATCAAACTGTGGTATATCATTTTTATACATACTCTTTCTCTCCATGATCTACCTTGCAGTGGTTAAACTGATTTTTGAAGGAACCCGCTCTGATACCAATTGTTGGATTAGTGAGAGGGGGGGGGGGGTGGATCAGTAATATAGATTTTTAATCCTTTTAACCACAGTATGCAAGTGTTATTTATATTTGTGATATATATAGTAGTATCCTAATTGTAGAATAAATAAACCATGAACAAATGAACAATCATACACATACACACTACACCGACTTTTTTTACATGGAAACCCAATGCGGGTGAAAACCACGAAATGTTTTTTCTTATTTGTCTTTAAGAATTACATTCATTGGAAGCACCAACTTCCTTTGTTTTCCAGTTGCAATTGAAAGGAGGCTCCGACCCACTATTTTTAGACTACAACCTGAGGAAAGATCCAACTCCCAATTATTTAGATACAACCAAAAGGAGGCTACAACCCCCTATGTTCTCCGGATACAATCACCTATTCTTGTCCCGTCCAACTGCCCTGAAATATAAGTGTCAAATGTAGAAACTGAATATGTCACTGTCACAACCTGTTCTGTCAAATCTGTCACTGTATACTCATCAAACAATCTGATATGATCACATATACCTCAAACACCATACCATAAGTCTGTACTTCAAACCATGTGCTAGAACCTCAGTATTATACAACCTCTATCTGTACCAATAACTTCAGCAACATACCTCAACCAAAATCCCTCAAACATGAACCAATACTAAACTTTAGTAGTTTTGTCTTAGATCAACTCTACAACAAGCCCTAAACTTCCAAGAGGGAATCCAACAAATTTACAAGGAAAACCCTCAACCAGATTCATAAATTCAACACTACACATATGAAAACCATACTATTTTCTTCTTGTAGCGTTCGGCTGCCACAAATTTTCTGCCATGGTTTTTCAACCACATTTTTTTTTTCGTGGTTTTTCTGCTACACTTTTCCTGCCGCACTTTTTCTGCCGCACTTTTCCTGCTGCGATTTTCCTACCGTACTTTTTCTGTCGCACTTTTCCTGCCGCAGTTTTTTTGCCACAGTTTTTTTACCACACTTTTTTTTGCCGCGATTTTCCTACCGCACTTTTTCTGCCGCAGTTTTCCTGCCGTGATTTTTCTGCCACACTTTTCTTTCCTCACACTTTCTGCCACACTTTTCTCTATCAATAATACCTGCCCAAATAACCTTTCACAAAATAGATATTCAATGATATTCAATAGGTGCTAATGGGAGAACCTTTCTCTCTTATTTATACTTCCATGTAGCTTCCTCAAGGGGTTACCTTCTAACCAAATTAACCCACTTTCCTTATTTTAGGGCTAACCCACTTCTAACCACTTGTCCACTTCTAACGCACTTTGCTACAAATAATATTTCGGTGGTTTTTCTCAAGCACTTTTCCTCGGCCGTGACTTTTTTCAAGCCAAGACTTTTCTCCTCACAAGCATTTTCCCACTGCATCTTTTTCTCTCACAGACTTTTCCTCGCCGCAGCTTTTTTTGCCACAGCTTTTTACTCACACTTTTTTTGTCACATTTTCCTACTCAAGACTTTTCTCACAAGAAGCTCCGCCGTGGATTTTTCGCCACACTTTTCTTTCCTACACTTTTCGCCATACACTTTCTCTATCAATATTACCTGCCCAAAATAACCTTTTCACAAAATAGATATTCAATGATATTCAATAGGTGCTACTGGGAGAACCTTTCTCTTATTTATACTTCCATGTAGCTCCTCAATGGGTTACCTTCTAAACAACTTAACCCACTTTCCATTTTAGCTAACCCACTTCTAACCACCTCTTATTCAATTTCTAACGACTTTGCTACAAATAATACCTCCACTTCTAGTTGCAACTAAATTATTATTTAATTAATTTCTTTTGCAACCACTTTGACTTATCCATAAATAGTAAACTCAATTCAATTTTTATTGCAAACTACTTTATTATTTAAAATAATTCTCTTTGCAACCACTTTGACTACTTTATAATTTAAATAATTTTATCTTTACTCACAACTTCTTGTTGCAACTAACTTTTCTATAATTAGTCAATTCATAACTTCTTTTCCCTTAACTAACTTCTTGTTGCAACCACTTTATTATTTAATTTATTTCTTGATGCAACAACTATACCCATGATTAACTCCTAGTTACCACCAATTTGACTAGTACACTTCTTCTAGAAGCTTCTAGAATAATTGACTTCTTTGACCTTCTAGGGGCTTCTAGATAAATCATGAGGGTTCTCCAACTTCATATGGCCATAACTCTCTAGCCGTGAGGAGTTATGTGACGTTCCACATATCACTGGAAATGGTATGACATGTACTATCCATATAGAATAATCTTACATGCAAATATATTAAAATTCATACCATTATACATCAATCAAACTGAAGTCTCTTAATCATACTGTTGGGGCTACCGAAATTTTCTACCGGACTTGCTTCAAGGGTTGTCATCAATGACAACCAAATTAATCAACACATATTTGGTTGGGAACATTACAAGCTTCAAGTTCAAGAAGAAATTAAGATCATAAAACATGTCATACTGAAAATAAAGGAGTTGGAGGAGGTTTCTTCAAAGGAACTATCTCAAATATAAAGAATGATCCTGCTGCAACAGGAGAAACTAGACAAGGTATGAAGATAGCTCATATGAATTAGACTATTCAGAAAATGAAAAATAAAATAACAAGATTGAGGAGAAGTGGAATTTTTTCTAATCCAAGAATGTTTGAGCAAAGAAGAAGTCCAATTCAAGAACAAAGGACTAGAGGTGATGGTACCACCGATGAATATAGACAGAGAGAACCAAAAACAACAAATCCAAATGTTGTAATACTAGAAGATGCTTTTGAGGATCACGATCATAATCAAGAGGCTGAATATATTCAAGAAGAAATTATTGAATCTGTACAGATGGATGAATGTGATTCATGTATGTATATATTTTAAGAAAACAAAGAAAACCATATCTCGCAAGATAATGTTGTGCAAACAAGAGCATAAAAAAATAAGACAAAAGCAAATGATAATTTGTTAGGATATTTAGACACTTAGGAGTTAGTTAAGATCTATTTATTTTAATGTGTCAATTAGGTAAAAGTGTGTTTCTTAGTGTGTTTCTTTAGTGTGCATTAGTAAGCATTTGTAGTTAGGAAATACAACGGCCACGATATGTTCCCGACATAGAGTGATCCGACGGTTCATATTCTCCCCAATCTTAATGGCTACATTGATCCATGGCTTAACACCTAATTGGTCCATGATCTCTATTTAAAGAGATCATGGAGCAGTTTATTAATGCAAAAGAAAAATATTAGAGAGATAATTTGCCAATGATTGATTGTGAGAAACTCTCTTGTAAATTCTCTATGTAATATTTTTCTTTTGCATTAATAAACTGCTCCAAGTGGTCACGTTGGCTGGGGTCGTGGATGTTTCCTCGTAGGGATTTTACCACGTCAAAACATCAGTGTGTTGATATTTGATCTAGTTGTGTGAGTGGTTACTAAAGGTGTTCATCCTCTGTTGGAATACCTGTGTTGTCGAACATCGTATCAGAGCCTGTTTGAAGACCCTCTCCTGTTGTAGATCGAGATCGTGAAATCGAGTTGCCTCATATCCATTTTATTCCATTTCCATACATTTATAGGTTGAGAGGACTGTTACATTGCATCCGAGGCGCTCGTTTCAGTCAAGAACGCTTTTTGTTTCACTCGAAAAGGTTTATGTTTTCCCAATATACGACCATTTCAGTTAGATCCAGAGGTATAAACCCTGAATACACCCTTTTTAAATTTTTGCAGAGTATTATTTCGGTTTTATTTTGGTTTTATATTTTTTGTTTTCAGGTTGCTACTCATTTAGATCTACATATAATTTTTTCCCCATGCCCTGTGCGATCTCGGAAAATCAGAAACAGATAGAAAAATGTGCATTTTCTAGGTAAGCTAACAAAGATCTAACCCTTGCTATCATTGAGAAGTGGATTTTTTTTTCTTGTGTGAAAAGAGTTTTTTATGAGCACGCTCTCCAAGGCTATCAACAACAACAACAACAACAACAACAACCCTCCTGCTAAACAATACAATATGTTTTTCTATCTCACTTGGTTAAAAGTTGCCTTATTAAATAAGAGGTCTTGAGTTCAAGTCTCTCTTTTTGTTACTTTTTTCGAAAAATTTCATGATCCATTGTAAACTATATTTCACTTCAAGTTTAAAGTGAATCACTATAAGTAGCTTTAATATTTTATTTTAGAGTTATTTATTTTGCATGCAACTTTATTTTATAAAGTAACTTCATTGTAAAAGTGATCCCCACTTGTTTTTATAAAAGTGAGTCACTTCATAAAACAACTTATTTGTAAAAGTGAGGTTATTTGGAGGGGTATCACCACCATGTGGTTCTTTGGTTACCGTTTATGCATTTTTTTTAAATGACATAACTTTCACATCCAAAGTTCGTTTTTAGTGCCGTTTTTTTTTTTTAAACCGCCTACTTTTTCGAGATCTTTCCATCCAGATAATCAATTTCAGTTTTTAAATCCATATTATCTGCATATTTAATATGGCTTATTCTAGTAATATTTTGCTTACCAACACCAACTGATGGAATATCTAACAATACTGAGGGGTGGGGTGAATCAATATTGCCTACTTTTTCTTATTAATTCCTTCAATATTAAGAACACAAATTAATTATTCAATTAAGCAATATACGATGAACAACAGACCCTTATGAACACAAGATTTTATCATGGAACCCAACATGGAAAACCACCAACACTTTTCTATTAACTGCAAAATTCTATTTTTACAAGTTACATAGAAGGGAGATGTTCTTCTTTTTCGATCAACATCAATTGATCAAGATGCACCCACACCCCTTTTCACCAGCCCCAACTGGTAGGAGGCTTCAACCCCTTGTTTAGTTAGCTACAACTGACAAGGAATCATCTACTCCTCTTGTTCACCAACACCAACTGGTAGGAGGCTTTGACCCCCTCTTTAGTCAACTACAACTGACCAAAAAACACCTACTCCTCTGCAGGCTCCAACCTACCCTTGCACCACCCAACCACCCTTAATTTCACAATGTAATTCAATCTCTTCTGCTCTTCATTAAATTTGATTCATGCAACCATTAACACAAGTCCTATCAGATTTGACCTTTTGAATTTGACTTGTTTTCCCTTGCTCCACCCTTCCTCCCTTTATACAGGTTATAACACTTATAACTCTTTTACTGTACTCTGTTCAAACAAACAAAGATACTATCAATTCTTCAAGTCTTCTTAGAGTCATTAACTGTTGTAATTTCTACTTGTCTGTTGCAACCTTTGCTTGTATGGTATTCTGGTTATCTGCAGTCAAACTTCATCTCTTGCTCTTTGGCTTCTGTCATTTAAACTTCAGTGAATCTGCTGCAGTCCAGTAAATGTCTTCTATATCAAATATTGGAATGCATATCTGCTGCTCTGTCTTCTTTTGTTCTTGATCTTCAATAAGACATTGACATGCCCATTAGAACCAACAATTCTTCTTCTTGAACTCTGCTTCTGTTTTTGATCTTCTTATCTGAAATGTAGAGGCCCTTTCTTCTCACCACTCTTCCTCGTTTATATAATCTTCAAAACAATGTGAGTTATAACACACTGTGTCCTTTCATTTGGACCATCACACCTCTTCATTTAACTTAATCATAATCTTTGTTATTCAGTCAAACCTTACCGTGAAGGATTTTCACAAATTGATCATAGATATGGATCAATTTCATCTTTCAACTCGATCCCAAATATATGCAATTATTGCAGAAACCAAGTTCTGCAGAGGTGCTTTCTTCAAACCATTTTCATATGATCGACAACAAAAATCCACAGGCTTATCAACTTAAGCGATGTATTATCTTTTTCCTTTATTTCTCTTATTCCATATGACCATAGGCGGTGACCGGGCGCTAGGCCAAGCGAGTGCTTGATCACTTATCATAATCGACGGTCAAGTTTTAATCTCCCGATGAGATGAATGGTTTTCGACACTTCGAGACTTTGTCCATCACGATTTCCATCCTTTTTACAAATCTCCTGATGAGTTGGACAACTGTCGACACTTCGAGACTTCATCCTTCGTGAATTCCAACCTCTTTACAAATCTCCCGATTAAAATACGCGTGTCCATAATCTTCAACAATTGAGAATGCACCCAAAGTGTTCTTCAAATCAGATGACACATGATCACTTCGGAACTTAGGATAATCACTGCTCCATTTTCCTCCGGAGTGATCGTTTAATGAATAAGTCATAGGCGGTGGAGACCACTTGCTGTCACATAAAAATTCCACTTACACTATCCTTCCACTGTACTTGATCAATGGTTGAGAATGCTCCTGAAGTGTTCTTTAGAATAGATGACTCATGTCCACTTCGAGACTTCGGCCTTCGGGACTTCAGGACTTAAGACATTTTCTTGTGGTGAAACTCCTGAAGTAAATCTTCTCGGAGTGACATAACTTACTGACGTCACTTGATGATGTGGCATGGGCCAAGTGGTTGCCACGTGTGACTCATATTTTTGATTTACATGTACCTGAAATGATGATTTCATCTTGACACTTATCATCATATGATTATGCAATGTGTCCTTGCTGACGTAATTGTTGATGACATGGGCTCTCAATATTAGTGCTACGTGTCTTAATCTCATGATTTCAGAACTTCGACCTTCAGGTGATTTTACATGTTCTCAACTCCATTTCGCTGAAGTGGTCAGCGCCGAAGTTGACCATCATCCTGATACAACAATCATCATGTTTTTTCTAGATCTAACGATCCTTATTCATTTCGGCTTTCGGGACTTCGGGTAATTCAATTTCTCCACTTCCCAATTCTCCCGAAGTGAGATTCCCCGAACTATAACCTACTCACAACTTTTAACTCGAACTGAATGTTGTTCATTGATAGTGATCTTAGATCGACGACTCTGTTGGCACAGGGGAATACCGAGGGTTCAACGCTACAACAACACACCAACAAAAACCTAACTATCAACCCTTTCGAAAACACCTGCGAAGAAGATGAAGTCTCAACTGAGGTAGAGGCAGGGGTGGTTGCAGGAATTAGATGTTTGCAACCTTAGTTGGGACATTGATATATGATTAAAACACCTTAACAAAGCACTTAGTAGTTACATCTCATCAGTATTTAACTAGTATCTACTTCATAGATAAAATCCTAATTACAGAGCACCACAATTTTCACCCAGATCTAGCCTATTCAATCACTAAGCACATTCACATAGGTTATATCTAACATTCATCCATATTATTAATCACAAAGCATTATCAGATCTATCTATCATTCATCTATATCAAATTACTTAAGCAAGTAAACACATAAACATATCAATACATCACACAAAGCATAACAACACAGGATATACATGGTTCACCCCCACCCTGGGGCTACGTCCACCAACTCTTCTTCTCTTTTATTATCTTCGGTCAATCAACTACATGCACAGAGACTTGCGATCTTAATCCGTAGAGGACATGATATCCTTCCCTGAGTTACAGTACAAAGTCTTTCATAGTCTCTTACAACTAGTTGCACTTAGCTCTGCAAGTCTTACACAGTATGCACAAAGCAATTACACTTACCACTTGCACTTAACACCTAGCATCACATAGATGCACACCTCCTTACATCGCCTTGAAATCTATTTATACATTAAAAAAGGGGCCTAAACATGGGTAAACCCATGGGCCGACATCCCCATATTTGTTACATAAGCCTACAACCCAAAAATCCCTAAAAAAGGGGCCAAGATCTCGCGATCTCCACTTCGACTTGTGCTCCACCTTTGATAGCCTGTCGAAGTCCCAAAAGTAGGTCAAACTTAACCAAGGATCCTCAAAACTTGGTCAAGAGACAACATGCTTGATCTATCTGTGATGATGTTTTGCCTTGGTTTAAATCCAATGACTCTTCTTCTTTGCTTATCCTATCCTTCCACTTAAAGTGATCCAACGACTATCGAGAATTTGGGTATTTGAAATCTCATACCTTTTTCCTTGCTTATCCTATCCTTCCACTCAAATTGATCCATTGGTCAAGAATGATCTTGAAGAAGATCAACGAACAAGGATGATTGCGGGGTCCCAACTAGCATGATGTTTAAAACTATCATCGAGCTCCGCAATGGAAAACTACTCGTTGGTAGTGGAACTGATGCCAACCGTAGATCTATTTGGCGGGTGACGATCGATGGTCTAGACTAATTGCAAGATTGGAAATAACACATTGTTTAATTCTCCTTTTTCTCTCCACAATCTATCCCTGCCGTTGATCTGGCGTTTGTGTATCAACGATCATGATTTGATTTGATCGTTGACTAGTCCTCCAATGATACTTCTCTTGTAATCTGACAGTCTAGAATGATTGCGGGATTGGGAATAACACATTGTTTAATTCTCCTTTCACTCTCCACAATCTATCCCTACCCTTGATCTGACACTTGTGTATCAACGCTCCTGATTTGATCTGATCGTTGTTTCTACAGTGTTCTTTCCCTTCTGAGTTTCATCGCGTCATTTATTCTGAGCTTTGATCTTCATTCGCTAACCCTCCCGAGATTTTAATCTCTGCATACTGTCCTACTGTAACTTTTATCTTCAATCACTAATCCTCCCGAGATTTAATCTCTGCATATCGTCCAACTATTTGACATCAATGACAACACATTAATGACACTATGTCCAACAATCTCCCCCTTTGTCATTTATGACAACACACCAACTTCATACATAGTCTCCCCCTGTGATGATGCTTCTCTCCTTTGAAGTTACTCTCCCCCCTTTGATATCAATGGAAAAAGGTTGCTTCCCCTATGGTAAATCTATATCTCTCTGTATACTTCTGACCAAAATCTGAACTCCGGTAACTCCTCCTGCAATCATACTTTTCCTGTCATAACTGAATGATTCCTTCTGAATTTGATTTTTGTCTTCCCCTAAATTGGTGCCAATTGATGAATTATTTTCTTGAGAGATTAGATTGGAAGAGGAATTACTCCCAATATTTGCCTGAGATATTCAAATACATCTTTGCTTAAGGGTTTTGTGAAAATATCTGCCACATGTTCTTGTGTTGGGACATATTCCAATTTAATGTTCTTATTTTCAGCCTGATCTCTTATATAGTTGTATTTTATGGGAATGTGTTTTGATTTGGAGTGTTGGATAGGGTTCTTGGAGAGACTTATAGAGATTTTATTATCACAATATATAGTAGTAGGTTCTTCAAATACCATTTTGATGTCTTTTAAGGTTTGTTTCATCCATTCCACTTGTGTGAAACATTCTACTGTTGCAATATACTCAGCTTCAGTGTTAGACAAAGAAATTGAGGACTGTTTCTTGCTTATCCAAGATACCAATGATTCTCCCAAAAATAATGCTCCTCCACTTGTACTTTTTCTGTCATCTACACAACTTTCCCAATCTGCATCTGAATAGGATTTTAAAATGAATGAATCCTTGCTAGGGTACCACAAACCAAGATCTATGGTTCCTTTCAAATACCTAAAGATTCTTTTCACAGCTTGAACATGGCTCTCTTTTGGTGCTTCCTGGAATCTAGCCACCATCCCAACAACTTTCTTGACATTAGGTCTGGAAGTTGTTACATAGAGTAAACTCCCAATGCCAGTCTACTCTTTCTACCTCTGAATATTCTCCCCCTTTGTTTCTAAAAAGGGTATCTCTTCCCGACAAGGTCTCTCCTCTTGTTATCTCTACAGGATGTCATGTATATAATTTCGTACATCATAACGCTGCTGTTGCAGGTACTGCTTCCCTACTGGAACACTGCACACTTGTAGCTCATATTTTCAAATGACCCTTGGATCTGTCCATTGATTCTCATCGATCTCTAGCCAGATGTATCCATCTCTACCCATGATGCTTTTCTACTATACATTTCTCTAAGCTCGTTTGAGAAATTTTATACTATGCTTGTCATATGACTACAATTCCTTTTGCAACAATTGACTTCACTAATGTTCACTTGTTCAGTCTTTGCTATCCACATCTGTGAATGTCCTAGTTTTTTGAACTTTGTTCTCTGATCTTCTATTACTGTAACTTCATTTTTCTTCCATGTTTCATTTACTCTTCTTGTTGTATTGTATGAAGCATTTCTCATTTGTGGCCATATCCACCACAACTATAGCATCTCATAGTGTAACAATGTGTCCAACAATCTTGTAGTTCCAACATCTTATACTTTGGTTGTTGAACCTGCCAACTTGTTTTCTTACATGATGCCTACAATCCAAGGCTTTATGACCATATTCATCACAAGAAAAACAATAACCATTAAAGACACTCTCATACCTACTTTGATTCATCCATGAAGGTGTCTCTCTTCTAAAGTTACTTTGAGGTGTATGAGTAGCTTCTAGATGTCTTCCTTGATCTGATCTTTTAAATATTGTAGTGTTTCTTTAATTCTTTGAACATGAAGGACTTACGTCATACTTGCTTTCACCCTTTATAAATGAAGGACTTGCATCATGTTTCTTAGGATTACTGATTTCTTCTTTGTTGTAGCTAAGACCAGATTTGTCATTTGGTGATCTCTGACTATCCAAGATCTCATCCAAGGTCATGGAACTATTTAAGAACTTGACTTGGGTGTTTGACTTCTCAACCTTCTTTCCAAGACTCACTATTTCTGCTTCCATCTTATGACGTGATTCTTCCCTTTTGCTCAACTGGTTCCTCACTACCTCCTCTCTTCTTTTGGCTTCTTCAAGTTGGATTTTTAGATTGACATTGCTTTCTCTTAGTTCTTTTATATCTTCAAGGTTTCTGCTAAGTTCATCATCTTCCTTCTTTTCTTATTTTGCTTGACTGATTTCATTCTTCAATTTCTCAATCTCCTCTTCTTTTTCTTCTAGCTGAATATTTTTCTCAGATATGATTTTTTCATTGTCTTTGAGCATTTAATTTATTTCCAAGATATGATTTTGACTCCTTTCAAGAAATTATTTAGTGTAGTCATGAAGAAAACTATAGTCTGAATAATCATGGTCATAGTGGTATTCATAGATACTCCAATCAACTTTCTGTTTGGCCTTAGATAGTTCTTCTTCTACTTCTTTCATGGGATAAATGCTAACAAAACATTCTTCTATTGTATATAAATCTTCTTCTTTACTTGTAGGGGAGAATTCAATATCAACATTATTGCAATCGAAAGATTGTGGAGAGTCTTTACCTTTATTGATGGCTGAGTCTTCCTTTTCATCCTTGATAGGAATGTCTTCCGTGTCTTCTCTTTTGATTTGATACATCTTCTTGGGAGGATGAGAATATTATTTGGAGGTATCACCACAACACATGTAATCTTCAACATCAATTTGAGTAATAGGACTTGATCCTTTAACCACGTGTACTTGGTCATATCCAAGGCCAAATTTGTTCGAGGGAAATCTTTGTAGACTAAGAAATTTATCAAGGGATTCAGTCCCTTTTTTGAAATTTTCAACAGTTTTAAGTTGATCCTTTAGTTTTTACACCTTTGTTTATATTTTCTCAGTTCATCTAAAGCACTCTCAAGCTCAGCTTCAAGTTTGACTTATGCTTCAATGTCTGAGTATTCTTCAAAAGAATCTTCATCACTAGAATTGTTGTAGATTGAACTTTGTTCTGATTTAAATGATTTATTTGACTTTTCTTCTGAGTAGAGGTCTTTCATCTTGTCCCAAAGTTCCTTTGCAGAATTACATTC
This sequence comes from Picea sitchensis, assembly GCA_010110895.2. Classification (NCBI taxonomy): domain Eukaryota; kingdom Viridiplantae; phylum Streptophyta; class Pinopsida; order Pinales; family Pinaceae; genus Picea; species Picea sitchensis. Next base: position 160 of record SNQJ01S0141499.1, on the reverse strand, counting down.
ACCTATATTCTCTTTGACATCATCAGGTAATCCATCAAGGATTTTATTCATTGCCATTGAGTTACTTTTCTTCGATTTATCTTGAGCTTGAGTCCTTACTCTGCTTGGTGGGAAGTAATCAATGATCACTAAATTCCATACTTCAAGTCCCAATGCCTTC
>SNQJ01S0141498.1:0-12880 GCA_010110895.2 Picea sitchensis | reverse complement strand
TTTATTGTATGATTCCTTGATCACATACATAGGTTTATATTGAGTTTATGCTATCGCTATCACTTTGGTTGGTTTGTGTTGTTTTGATCTTGACTACACAAGAGCACTGGAGAAAAGAAGGAGCAACAAAGACTATAGGAAGCGATTATAAGGTATGTTACTTATTCTTGTCTTGCTTTGTTCTAGATCCAGGTGGATCTAGGGAGATCGGTTTGTGTCCGCAGTTACGGATTTATCCAATAACAACGATATGTTAACACATAAGATTGTATTATAATTTGAGATAATTTCCCAAAATACAATTGTTATAGGAGGGTTACTGTACTTTTTGACAGCTTGACTTCAAGTCAGTTTTTCAGGGGTTTTGAGAAAGCGTTTACAGTACTTGATGATTTCATTGTGTAGAATACATCATAATATTTCCAACCATATCTCTTACAGCCCAAAAATCCTCTGGGAATTCCTCCAAACGCCCTCTCAAAGACCACACTGTGTTTCTGCTGAGAGCACGTTGCGCTTTTGCAATGTTTGAGTGACTAACTTAAAACTTGTATTATGAACAAATGAGAAGGTATTTTGGAAAACGGGAGGAGGTTTTTGTTCATCACACAACAAATAACAAAAACCTCTCTCAGTTTTGAAAAACATGTTATGGTTAGAGAGATATTAGACACACAAAGGGTGTTATGGAATCATCTAGCTAGACACACAAAGGGCACTCTAGAATCACCTAGCCAGACACACAAAGGGCACTACGGAATATGAAGACCTATTTTACAACGGCGCTATGGAATTTCTTGTAGTGGTTACTATTTGGATATTCACCTTGTTGGGAGGTTTCCACCTGTAAAGGAAGGTTCGAATGGTCTCCTAGGAGTTTGTTGGACATGAGAGACATGTGTTCCATATCCAGATCAATCGGGATGACATGTTTTAAAAGGCATTTATCATCATAGACAAAATCCCCCAAAAATAGGAATTTGTTAGGCTTTTGTTGGAATCTTTTATAACAAGAGTCTTTAATGGAGGATGATCCTATGTAACTCCTTGGTTTCAACCTCCTTAGGGTAGATATAGATTATTCACTATAAATAAAAGGGTTTTTGATGAGAAAAGGGTTGGATTCATGAGCCAAGAGAGGAGAGAGCTAGAGAAGTAGTTTTAGTTGCTCATTTGTAAGCCTGAGAGCCTATTTGTAATGACATTTTCTGCCATTAAAGATTCATGAGAGATGTTATCAGATTGTCTTGTTTGTTTTCCCAATTCTTTGTTATATTCTTGCTTGAACATATTGCAAGTTTTGAGGATCATAGTTGCCATTGATTGATGGATTCATGAACAACAAAGGATCTGATGTAGCTTGACCATTAAATCATTGTTCATTATTTAAGAAAATATTTATCTATTGCAAAAGAGATCTTTGTATAATATATGTTCTTCCTTTTTTCATATTCACCATGCTTCTACTCATCATTATATATCACTTTGTCTGATATATAGTTCGATTTCCATTGATTTGTAGGATGTTATGACTCCATGCCCAATGGAATGCCTCTCCAAACATTTTGTTTCCCTCTCCCTTTCTTTCCTAGTCTTGCTGATCCACCTACTCAAACCATTTAATCCATTTATATTTTGAAGGGGTACTGGGCTTTCACTTACAACAGTCTAAGTGTGACACTCAGTGCTAACAGGATCACAGAGCAATAAAATAAGACAAATTCATAAATAGAACACAGAAGATACACAATACAATAAAGACATATATACGTGGTTTATGGAGGAATTGGGAAAGAAGCAAAAGAATGGGAGGTTGTACTGCAATAGTGAGAGTTCCATTCATCTTGCAAAGAACTTATCCTTTCATTCAAATACTAACCATATATAGCTCAGGTACCATTTCATACGATCCATCTTGGGAGATGGACATTTGAAGTTGGAAATGATGCATACTAGCAAGAATCCTGCAAACATGTTAACAAAGGGAGAAACCAGGGAGAACCTGAGTTCCTGCTCAGTTTTAGTTGGTATTCAAGAATGAAGGTGAAGATGAGAAATTTTTCAAGTCCAAGGTGGAGTATAGTCCAACAGGTTCAGTAGGAGTGGAGTTGTTGTGATCAGTCTCCAAGTGGGAGATTGTTGGTTGTGGAGCCTGATTATATTCTTGATTAAGAGGTTTGTTTCAACCATTCTTGCACCCCATTCCCTAATGAGGGGGTGTGGGGGGGATTACCCCCCACAACTTTCTCCAAGGGGAATCACCCTCGAAGCAAAATATTGGGAAAAATTGCCTTGTAAAATATTGTAATTTTGTAGTCAATTTGGACCATTCATTTAAAGGTTGCAGATCTGACTGTAGAATTTATTTTTATGGTTTTTTTCCCTAGAAGGAAACCCTATCTTATGAGGGAATTGTATTGTGGTTGTGTATTATTTTGAATACTGTATTATGAGAGATGCTATTGTGAGAGAAAGAAGAGGAAGTTACAACGGGTGTGTTGTAGGTTGTATCCCTTCATGTTTTTGGATAATAAAAAGGAAGGACCTGGAAATTTCTCTGGTGGGCGTAGCCCACACTGGATGAACCACATATATTTGCGTCTTTATTATATTGTGTATGTTATGTGTTTTATTTATGCATTTGTCTTATTTTCTTTCTCCACGATCCTATTTTTCTAACATAAGTGTTTCCATCAATGCCAGAGGGGGAGATTGTTGAAGGAACAATTAATTATCGAAAAAGATAATTAATTATTGCAGAGATAATTGATTATTGAGATTAGTTGTCATTGATGTCAACCATTGAGTATGTTGAATTAAAGTGGCAATAAACAAAAGATAATTAATAATTGGAGAGATAATTAATTAATGGAGGGATAATTAATTATTACAGGGAAAATCAAAGTGGGAGTCAATAGAAGATAACAAGTTTCATGTGAGTTTCATGTTGCATGGAAGTTGCATGTCATTGAGAAATTTATCTTTATAAAACAAATAAGAGTCCATTACAAATCACTTATGTGTATTGACCACTGAGAATACAGGCTAGAGATCTGAGGCAATGAGTGAAAGATAGAGAAGTCAATTGAAGTAAGAAGTTTGCAGGAGTCGAGAGCGCGAAGAAGGGGTTTCATACAAGAATTCCTTGAGTATATCTATGCATTTCAGGAGGAAAATCACAGAGATATGCGATATATAGTGAGGGAAATTGTAGATACCCATGGGAATACAATACACATAGTCCTGGACCTATGAGGAAACGTTATGGAATATCATGGATCTAAAATATCGGGGAAGATACAGTCTAAAGGTATGTCTTCCTATGTGTGTTAGAGATTTATTTTGAATACATAAAGAATAGGTATGTCTCATTAATTCATAATTTTTTGATTTGGAGAATTCTCTTATGGATTTTTGGAATGAGGAATAAGTGGTTGCAGTATTGATGTTATATTGATATCAGAAGTAGCAGCAACAGAGGTATCAAAAGCAACAAAAACAATAGGTTATCAGTTATAGCAGCATAGGTAGTGATATCTACAATTATATTTCAGATCGGTTGGATGGGGAAAGGAAAGGGGGTTGTAGCGCTCTTATGGTTGCAGCCAAAAAATTAGGGAGTTGGATATTCCTTCAGATTGCATTTTGTAAATAGGGGGTTTGTTACAGAAATATTCCCATGTGGACAGGTGAAATTTCCCTTGGATTATTAACCCCTATACCACGACAGAAACAATCATTTGGACACTAACATTCCTATAAACTCAATTTTCTTATCGAAAAAAAGAGGATAAGGTAAAGTAGGATGTACTATGTTTACGACGTTTTTCCTAGTTGCTCCTATCCACAAGATTGATCCAATTCCTAGTGAAAATCAATAGCTACAATGAACATCAAGAAGCAAGTAACTTCCTTCTACTCTAATGGATTAGGAAAAGAAAATTTAGCTATGCGAATCAAATTAAACATAGACAAGCACATGAAACCACATACTTGAAGGAAATAGGCCAAGTATATTAAATGAGAACAAAAAACTTACAAACCATGAATGATGTCAGCAACAACACTTCCAAGCTCACCTCATCCAACCCTTGCATGAATCCCATGATCATAAGTCTGATATCTCCGAGCTTCCTCCTCTTCTCCAAGGAAATCCCTCATTATATAGGATTTGGAGGCTTAACCACCATGGAGAAGATCACTCACTAGATCCACTAAAATGGGATATCCAATATTTTTAGGGAGAAAATATCTCTCAGGGATTTTATGGAGAAAATATCTCTCAAGGATTTTAAGGAGGAAATATCTCTCAAGATCCACCAAATTAGGATTTTGGTTTGAGAAAATATCTCAACCATCCATGATATTCTCAACCTATCCTTGAGATTAGGAAACTAAATGTGATGTGGATTCTCACACTAAATTAATTTCCTTTTTATGAATATTAATAGATAATTCATGTGCATATAGTATTTTGAACTTCATATGATATATGTTCCCTCCTCGTTGACTAGGGATTGTGACAAATGTTCTTTCATAGTGTCAAGGTGTATTCAATACTTATAAAGGTGCATATGAAACTTTTACAACACCTGCGATACTTAGGGTGAGGTAATTAAGTGTGGAATTTTGATGTGTAACAGATGCCCCCAAAAGTGTAAGGTCAGAAGAGAAACTAATGGCCGAAACACTTTACAAATTCTTCAATGCAAGGGTGTGGAGTTGGAGAACTTGGAAGAAGTTGCAAACAACCATCAAACATTATTAATATATGTTCCATTTCTGAGGTAGGCATACCTATGCTCAGAATACGAGATGACTCAAAGAACAGCCGCCGACCAATACACCGCGGATCCATGAAAGATACTTACTAAGGATATGGATACTAGAGATACAATGTGGATCCATACCTCCATGACATGAACTGATTGTAGCCACAAAAAATACACAGTGGAGCTATGAGATGATAACAAATATACAAGGACCAATATAATGTGGATAAATTTGACAATATATATATCAGCATGCTCAAATGATCTCCTTCGTAGCCTAGGAAAAGTCGATAAAAAAGTGAACGCTTAACCCAGGATCTTCGTCCCAATCTCGATGTGGTAAAAATCTATCCACGTGAATAGATGATTTGATGTCGAACATGGTAGAAGACACTTGATTACCGATCATTGAGGTAAACCGTTAATAAGTGAGAGGGAAATCACCAATGATGTTAATGACTCCCAAGGTACCCTAGTACATTCCAGTGAATGTGAATAAATGAGCTAAGGTCAAACATTCGTGGAATCATCCGATCAGAGGTCAATGATGTAAACCTACTGTCGGAAGTGAGGAGGCCTGTCATTGAGGAATGCAGGTCCCAAGGTTGTAATTGGATTCTAAGTCTAATTCTTGGATAATGTATTGAAGTCGACAGGAAAATACTCATCGACAGAGGGCCTTGATGTATCCCCCATCATCAACATGAAACTGAAAAAGGAAATTGATGTAAGATGGTGGATCGAATGAGTATGGACTCACACAGAAAATGGAAACCGGTAATACTGTAGATGGATGGTTTGAAGTGAAACTTCCCTTGAACATGATGAAGCATGACAACTGACTTGGAATCATTGACTTGGAGAGTACCAAGAATGTAATGTGACAGAAATAAGATAACTCTTCGATTGGACAAAAAAGTATGGAGACACATGGAATTGGTATGACTCAAAGACAAGAAGATTACTCAACTGTAAGATGAGACACAAATACGTTCCATGTTCAAAAGCAACAATAGCTACCATAAAGGATTCCCAAAAACATGACCCACTTCTTTCAATTTTTCCCCCACCCGGATAGATGAGTACCTCTTCTTCATTTAATGAACTCGAGAAGGGTAACACATGCTCGATATAACTCACCTTCAGTAAGTTCCTCTTCCTTTATTTAACGAACTGGAAGAAGTAAGGGTTTGTTCCCATATGGGTCCTTCAATGTGTAGTTTAGCGAGTCCAGAGAAGGAAAACTCGATGGTTTTTCATGTTTAGAGAGCCTAAAAATAATTTAAAGGAGACTCCATGCATGACTTTTTCATAAATATAGTCTCCCAAGCCCGAAAAAAGTGTAAAACAATACGGGGCATAACTTTTCTAATAATGCTTGATAAGAGTGTTTTTTTTTCATAATTAATCTCACGAGGTCGAAAAATATATAAACTATAACTCGAAAGACGCCCTTTCAAACCTTTTAACGAGTGTGAAAGGAAGCAAGATCACTTGACAATATTTTCATGTTTAGAGAGTCTAAAAAGAGCTTAAAGGAGACTCCAAAGACTTCCTTTTTCGCATAGCTTTTATGAGTCAAAAAAGAGGTAAGAGTGTACTTGATAACCTAATCTCATGGATTTACAAGCACGAGAAAGAAAAAAGACTAAGCTCAGTAACTTATTCTCATGCATTTATGAGCACGAGAAAGAAAAAAAACTAAGCTCATTCTAGAAAAAAACTATTACATTACGATGGGAATGACATTCGAATGAGGATCACTACTAGAAGCGTGTCTCTCTAGAGGTAGTTTTCCCCCAACTTTTTGGCAAAAGTTGGCGATTTTTCTCCAACATGATGTCCAGCAACTGGAGACCTACCCCCCAAGCATCATTTCCTCCGAAAATTCTTCTTCTTTCTTCGTTTAGGTTTCTAGTTACTAATGAAACATATTCACTAGGTGGAGGAAAAGAAGGTTCAAGTACTCGATCGAGAGTGAGAATCAATTGTAATGGAGGGGGGTCTATTTCATTTTATAATGATCTTGACAGAGACAATGAACGATGCTCGTCGAGACTAGGTAATACCAAAGGATGATATGAATAGAGCGATTGTCATACCTGAGTTGAAATCATGTTTAAGATGGAAACATGTGCGGTGGGAGGAGCAAGAAAAGGAAAAACCCCCATGAGTGAGAAATCCTTGATAATTCCTACACCTACACTCTCAAAAGTATTATGTCCTAGAAAACGAACATTATTTGCTACGACATTGTTGAGATCTAGAGTTTTATACTCAAGTTGGTCAACAGTGATAATATTTACTTGATGAGGAAATCATAACATACGAAACACCCAAGATATGAGAACAGTCATTGCATAGAACCAACTATGAACAAGTAGAAAATTACAATTTAGGGGCACGTCGACTACTTCGATCAAAACAGTCTTACCCTTCAAAGTCACAATGAAATATTGCAAGAGTCCTTGAGGTTGGAAACCATGTCCATTAAACTATTTCAGGGTGGTAGGGGATGGGGTAAGTGTAGGATAACCAAGGGCTCTCCAACAAGGCAAAGAAATGACACAAGTCGAGGGTCCCTCATCCAAAATAGTACGATGGATGTTCTTTCCACCAACAAAAACTTGAATTTGGAATTCTTAGTGGTGGGAGATGTTATCCTTAAAATAATCCAGGTTAAACATAATAAGGTTTGACTCCTCAGGATCCATGGCTCCAATGGCTGACAACAGGGTTCTAAGTTGAATTGGACATTGTTGTATAAATTTGAGGGTTGACATAGTGAAAGGTTATTGCGCCAAATATTCAACAATGTTGTAATTTTGGGCAGTGTGGGAATTTGTATTAAATGTCACTTTTCAAATTATTCTCTTGGGAGAGCGCAACGATGTATCATAGATTGGCTTCTCAATCCAAAGAGGATTAGCATATGGAGGAGGGGTATAATTATAAGGTTGGTCGATATCCTTCCCTTTAGTTTGATCACCTGGAGGAGTGTCATAGGTATTTTCACGAGTTGTGACATTAACCGTCTTAAACATGTAAACCTCAAAGGCACTTGTGGAAGCATCCCCGTGGTGGGAATGACCTGGGTCGCCTCCTTGCAGAAGGATAGGGTTTTCTGCAACCAAATGTTGTTGTTGAACCGGTTAAGAGGTATCCTTCATATATTTAGCAACAAAATCACAATGAGGGAAGACTTTCGTGTAGTGGTCTTCCTCACAAATAATACAAGGAGATTTAGGTTTCCTTATCGGTTGAGTATCATCAAACTTAGGATTATCCTTCTCGTTAGAAGGTTTTTTGGATTTTCCCTTACTTTTCTTCTTACCTCCTGGTTGTTGAGACAAAATAGATTGGACCTCATTCACCTCAGAGGTTTGAGCAAGAGAGGAAGTAGTTGTGGTGTTTGGAACAAAAATAGGTTCCAGAGAAGGTATTGAAGGATCATTTGATAGATGAGGAGCATTGGGGATTATATTTCAAAGTGTGATAGAATTGGAGTAAACCAAGTCCAAATAATACACACAGTTGATGGACTTCTCCTCAGGAAATATGTTTCCCATAGAAACATTGCAGGCGATGCGAGGAAAGAATGACTTTGTAAACCAATCCACGAGGATTTGGTCCTATCAGTGATCTTAAGGTCCTAGGACTAATAGTCCTATCAGTGATATTATTTTTCATAGGAGTGTGCTTCTTAAGAAATATTATGATCTTAAGGTCGACTATGAAAAACAAAGAAGAACGCTCCTAAAACAAAGAATCACACTCCTATGAAAACTAAAATCAATACACCAAGAAACAAGAGGTATAAGTATCTTCCAAAGATGGGATATCAAGCCGCCAATGAAGAAGTGAGAAGAAGTTACCCCGAACTCCACATAACAACCCTTCTCGGTACAAGAAACCCTTGCTTTCGCGATATCACCCTCCAAGGGTACTAATAGTGTGACATGATGTCTACCCCAGGTACTGTTGGAGTCCCCCCACAGTCACCTCTATAGGTTCCTAGGAAAGGCCACTAAGGTTACCAATTCACGGTTAGCCTCAGGGCGGGTATAGTCGACAATCAGGACCAAACGTATGGGAAGGATATCAAAGTCTGAAGCTTTTTAAGAGAACTGTATACAAGTGGACTGATAGGACTCGAGAGGACCCCAAACGGATTCGGAGTTCATGAAGCACCAACACCAAATAAAATCAGTGGTTTCTCAAGAACAACCCCCAATATATGATCTATCCACTACAATTGGTTAAGATTTGGAGGGGTAATCTTCGTTGCTCTCCTACACGTGAACTCGTATTTATCCCCTTTGTGAGAGGGGGTTCTCAGATAGCTTATAATAAAGTTGCATTTATTCCCTCTTTAGTGTTCTACAGTATGTTTAGTAGTCTTGGACAATTTTCTCACTTCACCTAGTCCAAAGACCCTAATCATAGGCTATTGTTGGTGTGCTAAAAACAAAAAATATTCTAGTTGATTTTATTAGCGTGTGGTTTATTTTAATGTATTTTAACTCAAAGGGTTCATAGAGATGAAACTGATGATGTGTAAGAGACTCGAATCCAATATAATGTAAAAGAATGATATGTAGTTATTTCTTTCGATGAATTCTACGTATGGGCGAGAGAAGAGTTATATTCTTCTTAATACAAGAAATCACCCAAAACAATGAAACTTCAATTTATGGGATCAATATGATGCCAACATACAAAGAAAATGTTTCTGACAACTGAAATACAAATGAAAAACTAGCTCTTTTTCCAAAACATAAACCAAAACCAACATTCCTAATGAATGCAAAATTTCTTCGTTTGATTAACTATGCAAGGAGATATGCAATTTTTTTGCTTCTTAACTTTCAAATGAAAGAGATCTAAGTTTAATAAAAAGAACTATGAGGAAACAAAAATCAAAGAAAGCACACTCAAAGTGATGAGAAATTAAAGAAAACAAGTAGGAGATAACATGTTCAATCAAGAAGTCAATGATGCAAAAGAGAAAGAAGACAAACACTCACAAAAATCCTCAAACGATGAGTAGCAAGAAACAAAAATCAAGCTAGGTTGTCATAAGAGTCCTAATGATCCAGAAAAGAGAGATGTTTCAAATGAAGACACGAAGTCTCAATACCAAGAAAAAATTGCAAACCGTAGTTGATGAACAATCCCAAAAAGTCAAGCAATCTGAAATATTTTCAAGACGAAGATCAGATAAACTCAAAAGGAAAAAAGAACCAAGGGATCTTGTTAACCCAAGGGGACCACAACTAAAAAAAAAATTGCAAACTCAAAGGACAAACAAAAACGAATGGTAAATGGCCAACTCTTAACAAAAAAAAGTCAAGAGTATTCAAAGGTATCTAAGCAAAAATGGTGTGCACAACCCCCTTCTCTCCAGGTGGAATCATGAAGGTGGGTTACACTTTTGTGACAATCGGGTCTCCAAAATTCCAAAAATCATTTTTTCAGCCAAAAGTGCTATTTTTCGGCCGAAAACTCTTTTGGTCGAACCTTTGAACGCCAAATCAAACGACACCCTCGTGACCCCCTCGATTTCCATGTACAATTTTAGCCGAACAAATATTTTATCATCCGGTAACGTCCTTTTGGCTGAAAGATATTCTGGTCGAAATAATGTTTCGGTCGAACTATGTTTCGGTTGAACTATGTTTCGGCCGAAACATTATTTCAATTGAACAAATGTTTATATATTACCCGCACATCGCTCCTGTCATAGTTTTTATTGTGTAGAGAGCGTTTGGTGTTGTTGGCATTTGTTGTTGTTGGTGGTGTTTGTTGGGGGCATTCACTGTGGGCGGACGAGCGGTGGACGTTGGAGCAACGATGGTGTTGTGGACATTGGAGCAGCGGGCGTCATTGAGGCATGTTTAGATTAGAGTTATAATTTATAATAGAATTAGAATTTAGATTAGAATTAGATTTTAGATTATAATTTAAATTAGATTAGAATTTAGATTTTTAAATTAGGATTTAAATTTGTTTTTTAGATTGTTGACAGGGCCATATTCAGCCCTATCCATATACAAGTACAGGCCCAAATTCGGGCATGTACCTGTACATGGACAGGTCTGAATATGGACCTGTCCATAATGTTTAAATGTGTATAAATTTTAATCTCTAGAACAAAGACGAATTTAGATTAGAATTTAGTTTTTTTAATTAGGATTTAAATTTTTTATTTAGATTGCTTTTGGCCCTGTACATGGACAGGGCCGAATATGGCCCTGTCAATTTACAATATACCTTTAACGCCCTTTAGGTACCCTATGTCTATGCATTCTCAACTGCGTAATGTGCTTGTATATATTTTTTTCATAAGTAGAAGACATTCAAAATTTCGCCATGCATTGCATTTATCTAGAGCCATTCTCAATCATTGCATTGAGATTCCCTAACTCCGACCTATCTTTACTGTGCATTCATTTTTGTTATCCTCTTCTACTAGTTATGGGTTACACTTCCCAAGGAAATTGTCTGTTAAAGGATCATACCTTATAATAACTCCATTCAGTCTGACCAAGATGAGGGTAATAAGCAAGAGGACTACCCTTCAAAAAGAAAGCTTCACAATAGACAAATACAGTGTTCCTATAACAAGCCCTGCAGAAGTTGACAAATAGCATGCATATGCCTTCTGAATTGTTTCCCCTGGGATAGTCTCAAAAGTCCGTCGAAAAACATTTCATATCCACCTTCAGTAAGAAACTTGGTTCCTTGTGCAATCCTCCCCATAGCTGTGTCTGTAAAACTCGGGCCAATTTTTACTATGAAGAAAGAAACCAAAACAAATTTTAATCTCGTCAAATAAAACCTCGATCTGTTGTAAAAGCAGGACAGGAAATAAAATAATTGTTAAGCAAAGAACAGAGCAGAAATCGCATAATTTGACAAATAAAACTAAACTGGCCCTGTCCATTTAGAATTTAGAATTTAGAAGTTAAAGTTATTTTGGAATTTTAGAATTTAAATTTTAAATTTCTATTTCTGGTTTAAATTTTAAATTTCTATTTAAATTTTATAATTTAGAAGTTAATTTTCGATTTTTGACAGGGCCTTATTCGACCCTGTCCATGTACAGTGACTGGCCTAAATTCGGGCTTGTACCTATACATGGACATGGCCGAGTATGGATCTGTCCCTTATGTTTAAATAAGTTTAAATTATAAATTTTTAAACATGTTTAAAATATGTTTAAACAGGGCCGAATTTTCATTTTTTAACAAGGCCAAATTTTCAATTTTTAAACAAGGCCAAATTTTCAATTTTTAAACAGGGCCAAATTTCAAATATGTTTAAATGTTTAATTTTTAGAAAATTTCAATTTTTAGTTAAAAATTTGAGTTTAGAATGTTGACAGGGCCTTATTCGGCCCTGTCCATGTACAGGGACAAGCCCAAATTCAGACCTGTCCATGTCCATGGACAGGGACAAATATGGCCCTATCCATGTATAGGGACAGACCCGAATTCGAGCATGTCAATGTACATGGACAAGGACATATTCGACCATGTCCATGTAGTATATCAAGAAGCGGGATAAGTAGATCTACAACCAGTAACAAAGGCCCAGTTCCATATGAAATCCATACAACCACTAAGAAAATAGACAGAGTTGCAGAAAATAGATAGAACATAGACTAGTTATTCTAACTATAAACAGTGAGACCAGGGGCTAATCATGATTGCTACAGGGCCACCACTACCCTGAATAGTGCCCAAACTGAACAAAATTAGACTCTGACAACAACTATAAAGAAACATCACCATAAAGGACCTAGTACATATCACAATATTTCACAGACCTAACAAAAAGCTTGAAATATAAAAATATGTCTATAGTAGTTGCTGCAATAGGAGCAAAATTAGTACAACGTTGACAAAATTATGTCAATACATTTGGATTTAGAAAGTGGTGATTATGTAATACCATTGTTATGTTTTCCTTAATTGTGTATTTTTAAATATTAAGTTGTTATTATTGGACTACATCTATTTTTAATGATACATTTTCAAAATCACTCTTACTTGTCTTGTGTACTAATATTTAGTCATTTGTTGTCAAGTATAAAATGTTTTGAT
>SNQJ01S0141496.1:4385-29223 GCA_010110895.2 Picea sitchensis | reverse complement strand
CATATTAAACCTCTGTAATATTGTCTCGATATATTTTCTCTAATTTAACCCTAGTTTCCTCTTTTTCCAATATCTTTTAATTTCCATGCCCAAAATGAAATTTGAAACACCGAGATCCTTGATATCAAATTTATAGTACAACTGAGTTTTCACATCTTGGATAATCTCCTTGTTGTTTCCTATTGTTGGCATAGGCATAGACCCATGGTTCAAAACTTCAACAATGCACCAACAAAACCCTAACTACCGGCCCTTTCGGCAACAACTGCGAAGACGATGATGTCTCACCCGAGGTAGATGCAAAGGGGGTTGCGGGACTTAGGTGTCTACAACCAGGCTGGGACACAGATATGTGATTACAATACTTAATAGAGAATTTAAACAACAATATGCATTAGTTTCTTGAATATCTTTCACATCGCAGATTAAACCCTTATTACAGATCAGCGTAGTAACCATAAAGATCAAGTACTTTCATTCAATTAAAAAATAACATCATCTTGGATCAAACATTCTTTTATATTTAATACCATCAAGCACTAAGCAATGACATCATATGAATTCCTCGTACATTATAACAATAGAACTAAGCAGATAAACTCATAAACAACATCGCACAAAGCACATCAAGACAAAGGATATACGTGGTTCACCCTAGTGTGGGGCTATGTCCACCAACTTCTTATTCTTCTTTATTAGTCTTTGATCTTCTTACATTCATCTGCTTCGGTGCACAACACTGCAGAGCCAAAATCCATAGAGGACAGGATATATTTGTGTTGCGCACTAGGTCCTCCTTCCCAAAATCAGGTCAAGGCATAGAGTGAACTCCTTACTAGCACAGAGCCTTATTAAAATATCATGCACATACCCAATTGGCCAAATCTCTTACATTGCTTGCACTAAGCATCTATTACTTTCTACATTACATTCCTTCCTATATATACTTTTACAAAAAGGCCTAAACATGGGTAAACCCATGGGCCGACATCCCATAACTCCTTACATAAACCCTAAAACCCTTTGTTGGGTCCACAAGCCCAAAAAATAAGCAAGATATCGCGATCTCGGCTCCGCCTGGGTGCTCCATATTCGACCAGCTTGTCGAAGTCCCGAGAGTGGTCAAACATGACCAATGTTTCCTCAAAACTTATTCGAGCACCAACAGTACCCCAACGCTCACCCGTGACTTGTCCCGAGTCACTCAGATCTGGGTAACGCTCCTTCAAAGACCTCGAGCTTAGCTCAAGATGCCTTGACCTTTTGCTTCACCAGAGCCTCCTGATCAGCTAACTCCTGAATCACTTTCTCTATAACAGGCCCTTCTAGGTGTTGTTCCATTGTCGCAACCACTTGGTCTAGCTGTGAGCCTTGTCCTTCAATCTCTTCAAAAATCGTGTAGGATTCATCCTGCACTGGCTGTAATCTCTGTATAACCTCCATGACTTTTCTTTGGATGGAAGTAATCTATTGTTGAACTACGTGTTTCTCCTATGATCTCTTCATTTTATCAACTATAGTGAGTGACTTCATCTGCTCTTGCATGGTGGATGCCTTCTGTTGCGCCTAAAGAGCTATGCTTCCAGTTCCCTCAGCTCCAGATCTTCTATGAGGCGTTCATAGGTTTTCACACTATGATTACTTAACTGCTTACATTATGATGCGAGTTCCATGATCCTTCCAACTGTGCTCCTAACGACTTCCTCCCTTTGATCGTGCACTTCTTGTGGAGTGCTCAACACTACTTGGAGTTATAACTCTGTTACTCTCGCTTGAAGCTGCTGAATGGCCTCAATGCAATTCCCCACTTGACTCTCGGTTGACTCATCTTCCTCCTATTCCAAACCCATCACAGAGTGAAGTTCTTTAGTCATTGCCTCTTTCATCGCACTCTACTCTGCGAGTAGTTGGTATTTTTCTTTCTGTAGCTTTGCATTGTCCTCCTCGAACATCGCCTAAATTTCATCTTTCTCCTTTTGCGCAACTCGAAGTTTCTCTAAGACCTCCTCCTTTTCTATCTTCAAGGCTTCTATAGCCTGCTCTTTTTCTTCTTGGGCTTGCTAAAGTCGAGCCTCTGTTGCATCTACTAATCTTCGTAATTGGGCAAGATCATTCCCCAATTCTACAATTTTCGATGAAGAAGGCGCAGTAGGTACTATGCGGATAAAATAGATGGCTTTCTGTATCTTCTTCAACTCCTTCTCTATTATTTCATACAGTGTCTCCTACTTTGCTCCATAACCCTGCAATATATCCTATGAAGCATCCTCCACAGTTGCGATTATTATATCGGCATCATCCTCTGTGAGTGTGAACTTCATCTTGCGCTTACTGGAACACGTCTTCGTTCTTGATGAGGGTTTTTGTGGAGAAACCTTCCACTTATTCGATGTTTCAACCTCGGTAGGGGTATCCTTCGGTGGTGTAACTTCACCTTTGTCTTGATTTTCTCCTTCTTCCCCTCCTTATTCTTGGTTCACTTCATCTCCTCCTCCTCTTGCGGGTGAGTCAGGCCTACTTTCCTCTTAAGCATTGTCCTCGTCATCAGTTTCTATGTTCTGCACTTCCTCCTTTTTCTTATTTTTCTTTGCACTAATCTATCCATCATGTTCAACCCGAGTGACCAAGGTACTTCCAATGATGTCAGGGTTAGAGAGTTCTGCATCCTCAACTGGTACAAGGAACTATTCTGGACATTCTTTGGTGATATCCTCCATATATTCGTCGGTCAACTTATAATAGGACTCTAATTCCTCCTTACTCTCATCCTTGCGCACAGTGATGTGGATAAAGTGTTGATCTGCACAGAACTTCGCTAGCGGTCTGTACTAGTGAAATGTATTTGGTGTCATGCATGGAAATTCTTCAATAGCATGCTTCAACTACTGGTAGTAAGAATGGAAGACAATTTTTGACTTCCACTGCTTCGACATATCATTTTTATACCACAAGGTGGAGAACCTTGCAGCCAATGAATTTGATGTCTCATATTCTAGAAATGTCACTCCTTCTGACATCTGCCAAGCGATAAATGATATTAGTACTAGTAACCAAATGAAATGGAATTCATAGCCCTAATCCTGCGCTTCATGACCGTCCTTCTCAAGCTCATTGATGAGGTAAATCGCCTAGTTCATTTGCATCCCCTCCACGCACTTTCCTGTTAGGTCTACTATGAATCCAGTGACCTACGTGGGACGGTTCTTTCTGATGAACCTGCCAGCTATAAGCTGACAAGATAGGCGCACTGCGCCATCCTAGATGGAGGTTACCTTGTAACCTCGCTTTACCTTCTCTACATCACCATAATCCTCATTTATGCATTGTGTCAGGGAGCAATCTGAAGTATTCCCTGGGTAGAATTGTTGAGGGTCCGGTCCCTGCATGCTTAGTCCTGTGATGAGGTGGATCAGCGCCGGATCCACAGTGACATGCCTGTCGAGCCATATATATCCTCCATGATAGCACGACAAGAGGAGTTTAACATAGGCATTAACCTCCTGATGTCGACCAAAGTGAGGGATATTTATTACATTCAGGATCGTTGATTGCGCGAGGTCCTTAATCCATGGCTGGGAGACTATGCACGGCTTCTTTCCAGTCATCTTCATCAAATACCTATGCGGCGCGAGCATCGTGTAGTTCTTCCTATCTTCAAGGTTAAATTCATTGTTCTTCAGAGATGGGATGTGTCCTAACTGAGGTCCAACTATGTGTATCCCCTTAAGAATGTACGTAGTGATCAACGTGTACTCAAATTCACGTGGGATACTATCGCAGTTAACCATGCCAACCAAAGGTGGTATATAATCTAGCAAGACTGAAGGGATCTGCTTCGCGTTAGCCAGATCATCACAGTGCTTGCTTCTCTTCTCATTAGTACTGCTGGAACTACATCCAGTCTAGGGGAATGCTTGCAATCCTCCAGTCATCGACACCTATATTCCTACAGGCATAATTCTCTCAGCCATGAGATCCACGAGAATATCCTCCATAGACTTCTCTAACATGCTATGTTCGCTCGACATTCACACTTGTAATCAAATAGATTGGGTAGGTGAATGAACAAATGAGGTAATCAAACAGATGGCGAGGTCTAGAAATCACAGCACTATATGCAATCGATTCTCTGTTATCTCGGATAATCACAGGTGGCAAAAATTGGTCCCGGCGTAGTATTCGACAGGTTAAATAAACAAGTTTTGTAACAGATTCCTCCAACGGCTAGGAATTCCTCAATCAATATGAATCAATCTGTTATGGCGCGGTCTCAAAGGTCCAATGATGGTCTTTCCATCAATAACTGTGTTTCTAGTCGTTCCAGAGCATTATTCTAATGGTCGGGGCACCTCCAATGGTCATATAGCGTCACTGTGGCGAAGTCCCATTCTACGTGGTTATGCTAATCCGACGAGGTTCAAATTCTGCAGATATTCCTCCCGCAAAGTCTTTTATGGAGCCTATTGTAGTTTTTCTAGATTGGATTTCTTCTTACTGAGTTTCCTTGCCTTCTTTCCCGTGATCCGAGTCTCTGGATTCATCTTTCCATTCTTATTCTTATCTTTTTCGTAGCATAGTGACTTCGCATTGCTGATGTTATTTCAAAGTGTTCAAAGGTAATACCTCTTTGTGTACTAGGTCCTAGGTGGACATACTTTATTCTTGCATGGATAGGTCCTTCAAACCTTCTTGCGTTCTTTCAAATTTGACAACTAATTCTCTTTCCCTCTGTTGCTTCGACTTATCTTCTTGTTCTTCTATTAGTCGCTCTATTTTTCTGGTTACAAGGTCCCTTAGTTTTTTCTTTTTTTGTTTTGTGGCTTCCTCCTCTGCTTTCCTTTTGATCTGACCCTTCTTAATCCAAGTCTTTCCTAGAAAAAGTGGAAAATGGGTGTTGTTCTCAATAAACTTAATGACTTCAAACTCTTCTTCAGTCGATGTTTCATGAGAAATCATGGGTATGTTAGTAACTCTTCCACATAGGGTTATCATCTTTCCTTTAAACAAGCCTATCCTTCCCAATGAAGGTATTATAGCAGGCTTTCCCAAAATTTCCCAAGTGCTTTCTGGCATAATGTTCACATGTGTTTCTTCATCCAATATTACACAATCTATGTCGAAGTATTATATTCTTGTGACTATGCATTGTTTTTCTTTCAAGATCTCTGAAAAACTAACATCCTTGTGGTCATCCATTGCTTCTTTTAACTGTACTAACATAGTTTGCACTTTCTCTTATTCTTTCACTTTCTGGTTCTCTAACAGATCCTTAGTTTATTGACCTTCTTCATAGTTTTCTTGTCTCATGTTCATATTTTCAACTTTAGCAATCATTCTTGGACAATCCTCAACCTCATGACCAATAGATTTACAAAAAATACAAATAGGACCTATACAAGGGCATTCCTTAGCAATATGTCCTGGTCTTATGCAATTATAACACATTGTTATTCCTCTCTTTCTTTTAAACAAGCCCCAACCTTTCATGTACTGTGCACTGGGATCACAGTGCTGGATCTGCAATCTGCAAAAATTCTTTCTAGGTTCCTGCATCCACTTATTAGTCCAAAAATTCTTTCTATGCATAGGAATAACATATCTTTCTCTATTTCTATCAAATTTATTTAGATCAACTCTTTCTTCTATCTATTCCCTAACATTTAGGCTAGAAAAAATGTATCAAACATACCTAGATTCATACTTTCGAAGCAAAAATTTCCACTTATCTTACCTTTACCAAAGCAAAAAGATTTAAGATCTTACCTCTTTTCTTCAGATCCGGTTTCTTTCTTAGCACAGAGCTTCGCAAGTCAAGTAGAATACTGCGCACTAAAACAATAGATCTACGCATAGAGATTTTTTTTTTCTTCAGTTCCCAACAATCACATTTTCAAGTCCAGGCAAAGGAACCATTTTTTGTCACAGAGGAAAAACTAGGGTTCAACGCTTCAACAACGCACCAACAAAACCCTAACTATAGGCCCTTTCGGAAACACCTGCGAAGTTGATGAAGTCTCACCCGAGGTAGATGTAGAGGGGGTTGCAGGACTCAGGTGTCTACAAATAGGCTGGGACATAGATCTGTGATTACAATATTTAAGAGAGCACTTAAACAGCAATATGCATTAGTTTCTTGAATCTCATTCACATCACATATTAAACCCTTATTACAGATCAACGTAGTAACCATAAATATCAAGTACTTCCATTCACTTAGCACATAGAATCAGCTTGGATCAAGCATTCATTTATATTTAATACCATCAAGCACTAAGCAATGACATCAGATGCATCCATCATACATTATAACAACAGGACTAAGCAGATAAACTCATACACAACATCGCACTAAGCACATCAAGACACATGATATATGTGGTTCAACCTAGTGTGGGGCTGCGTCCACCAACTTCTTCTTCTTCTTTATTAGTCTTCGATCTTCTTACATTCATCTGGTCCGGTGCACAATGCCACAGAGCTAAACTCTACAGAGGACAGGAGATCTACACACTGCACACCAGGTCCTCCTTCCCAAAATTAGGTCAAGGCATAGATCCAACTCATTACTAGCACAAAGCCTTACTAACATATCATGCACATAGAAAATCAGCCAAATCTCTTACATTGCTTGCACTAAGTTTCTACTACTTTCTACATTACATTCCTTCCTATATATACTTTTACAAAAATGCCTAAACATGGGTAAACCCATGGACCGACATCCCATAACTCCTTACATAAACCATAAAACCCCTTTTTGGGTCCACAAGCCCGCAAAATAAGAGAGATCTTGTGATCTCATCTCTACCTGGGTGCTCCATCCTCGACCATCCTGTCAAAGTCCCAAGAGTGGTCAAACACGACCAATGTTTCCTCAAAACTTGGTCGAGGGCCAACACATATCCGCAACATGTCATCCACATACAAGACCAAATAAATCAAATGATCACCAATTAATTTAAAATACACATAGTGATCCTCTTTTCTTCTTGTGAAGCCAAGTCCCAGCATATAAGTAACAAATTTTTTATACCAGATCCTTGGTGATTATTTTAAACCATACAGGGACTTTTTCATCTTGCATACCAACTCCTTCTTTCCCTTCACAATGTAACCTTTTGGTTTCTTCATATAGATTTATTCTTCCATATCCCCATGTAGGAATGTTGTCTTCACATCCATTTTTTCTACTTTAGAATCAAATGCAGCAACAACATATAACATAAATATTATAGAGCTTAACTTGGAAACAGGAGAAAAAATCTCACCAAAATCAATTCCCTCAACCTCGAAATAACCCTTTGCTACTAACCGAGCTTTGTATTTCTCCACTTTTCCTTCTGGATTCAACTTCTTTTTAAATACTCATTTGCTACCAATGGGATTACTTCCAGTCGACAACTCCACTAGATCCCAAGCCTCATTCTTATCCAAGGCTACCATTTCTTCGTCCATGGCCTTTTTCTAGATATTTCCATCCTCTGAATCCACTTCCTCCCTAACATCTCTAGGATCATCATCAGTAATAGACAAAGAAAAATTTGAACATAAATCATATGGAGTATACCTTTCCAGTAGCCTTCTTTCTTGAACCATACTGGAGTATGAGTATATTCTTCTTATTATTCATGTTCTTCTATAGAGTCTGATTCATCATCCTTTAAATCAAACTCTATTTTCTCTGGTTCTTCCTTACTTGGTAGGACTTCATGTTTAACAACATCCTTCATTTCTCTAAATACCACATCTCGGCTATACACTAACTTCTTAGTTTCCGGGTTCCAAAACATCTGCTATACACTAACTTCTTAGTTTCCAAGTTCCAAAATTATAACCTGAGACCATCTCAGACATATCCGCTAATAAAGATACAATTTTGAACCTTCTTATCTAGCTTACTCATGTTTTCCTTTGGAACATGAACATATCTATCACAATCCAAATACCTTGAGATGTGTGGAGGAGAGAAGGTTTCTACTTGTCCATACCTCCTGTGGAGCCTTGTCATCCAATGTTGATGAGGGTCATCTGCTGGACTAGGTAACATGAAATACCTACTTCCTCCAGCCTCTGCATCTTTCCTAACCTGACACCGTTGAGCATGCACCTTGTTTTTTCTATCAATATCTTGTTCATCCTTTCTACAACTCCATTCTAAGGAGGTGAATATGAGTATTCTTTCTTCCTTTCTATACCACACTTCTTACAAAATTATTCAAATTCATTCCTGTGATAACACTCCACCATTATCCTCAACACCTTAATTTTCTTTGTTTGATTCTCAACAAGAGCCTTAAACTCTTTAAACCCGCCAAAGACTTCAGATTTATTTCCAAGGAAATATATCCAAGTATTCATCTAGAAGTCATCTATAAAATTGTTAAGCCACAATATTGGCTCATTACCCCCACTAAGGCATATTACATTAGTAATGTTATTTTTATTTATGTCAGTTTCTTTATTCCATTAGTTGTACTGATACCTCCTAGTCTCCCATATATACCAAGGAGACATTTTCATTTGGAATCATCTCTATTTGGAACATTTATAAGTAAAAGGAGGTTTCCCCATCTAAGACACACCCATTATCTAAAAATTACCTTTTTCAAGGCTGAGTACTTATTCCCGATTTTTCTATGCTATTGATATTTGTTCTTAACATATGGTAATGATCTCAAGGTCTTGGGGTTTTGCCGCTAGATCCGAGACACCTTGTAATTTTCACCTAGATTTTTTTCTACAAAGTTTCCAAAGAAACAAATTGGAGGATATTTATAAAATGGATCAAGGTATCGCTAGTTAAAAATTCATCTCCTCAGGTCTTATACTTTCAGAGATACAACTTGTGAAAGATAGGGTTCTAGAATCCTCCCGAACTGAGTCATTGTGCATTCTTTCTATACTTATTTTTGTAACGCTTCTGCACCCCAAAAATATGAAGGATATTCATTTAAATTAGTAAGGTATGTGTGGTGAAACGTTTAGCATCTAAGTCATACTACATATGTAGATACACCCCCTGTGGAATATGTGGTATCTAACTAGTCCATTGGACTAGTCTCAAGAAGGTGTTCCAAAACAATCATAACTTCTTCCTAGAGTATCCAAATTGAGGAGACCGGTTTCATTGATAGTGGACACTCTCGCTGTAGTATTTCTAGTACAAGTTTCAATTTCATATCACTATTTCAGCGGGCACGCTATACAAGTGAGATCTCCCGAAAGGCCAAAAATCAACAAGTTGTGGGAAGCTACCAGAAATTCCACTTGGAACATCCAATTTTGGTCAATTCCTATGGCATTGCGTAGAAGAAATATCGTGAGAACTACATAAAATAAAGTTTCATACCTATAAGGGAAAAACTTGGGAGATACAATAGAAGAAATATTTCTAGCGTAACCACTCAAAATCAAGGTTCAAAAGTGATACTGGGCCAACATGCCACCTAAAAGGGGAACTTCTGCACCAAATAAGCCTCCAATAATCCTACATTTGGACTCTTGATTAAGGTGAAGAAATGCTTAGGGGACATAAATGATTTACAAAAGAAGATAGTCACAAAAGATGAACTACAAGAGATGGAAGCTGTTGGAGGCAATAAATACTAAGATGGATGGTTTAAAAGAGGGATCATGAAGTATTGAAAAATTTTTGTAACAAAGACACTGAAAGTGAAAATGCATCCCATGAAATTCATGATGAGGACACAAGGAAGGTAGAATCAAGAATGGAGAAACCCAACTTTGGGTTGAATACCAAACATGTTCCTAAGATCGAGATGAGGAAGTTTTGATGGCAGACCCAATCACATGGATACTTCCGATGGAGAAATTCTTTGATATACATATAATGTGCCACATACAATAAAAGGGGTACTAAAATTTCTTTATGCATTTAGGAACTCCAATCAATTTGTATGGTATCGATGGCTTTGTTCTAAATCACTCCACTACTTCAATAATTTTACTAAGAAATGATAGCACACTATGAGGATACAAGGAGCAATACCTCTTTAGCCAATTGATAAATCTCAAGCAAAAGGGTTCAAGCATCGAGCACATTGGAGGCAACTTCCAAAGATTGAATATAAAGGTAATAGACATTCCAGATGAGCACTGATTGATGTATTCATAGGAACTTTAAAGGATAATGACAACATGAGGTTCTCCTTGGGAACCCAAATCATTGGAGAATGCATTTAAGGTGGCAAGAAATGCTGAAAGTAAAAATATGACACTAGAAGGACTAATCCTAACATCTGTAAAGAGAACAATGCTCCTTCTAAAAAAACCTCAACCTAAGCACGACACCCCAACAATTGAAGAAATAAAGGCAAACGCTTTATTCTTTAATTGTGACAACAAGTACAGTAAGGGGTATAAGTGTGGTGAGAAGAAATACATAGATTGTGAAGAGGGAAGAATAACAACAACAAGAACCATCTCAAGATGAAAACGAGAAGCAATTTCTTCTAAAGAGTTGACTCCCACGACATCTTGTAATGCATTGGTCGGTTCAAGACTCCTTTGAAACCCCCAAGATCACATCAAAAGAAAAAATTAATAGTCCCACTGACTGGTAGTACTCATAATTTCATTCACTATAAATTAGCCAAAAGCTCTCCTACCTTTGTATATCCAATACCAAAGTTTCAAGTAATGATCAAGTAGATGGAGGAACTATCAATCATTAGAAAACTAAGATCAATCTTACTATAGGAATATGTAATGAATAGTCCAATGATTGCTATACCCATGGGTGGTGTGGGATGCTTGTACTAGGAATAGAATGGTTACAATCATTAGAACAATGGCTTTAATTTTCAAGAACTTTTCAAGGAAATTTTCATTGGAAGGAAAAGAAATTGAGTTGGTGAGGTACTGCTGTGGAAACCTGGTAAGGGGATAAACTCTAATGGCATGACAACATTATTGGAAAAGGGGCACTGCTACAAGCATACCAAATCCATGCTCACTAGATGTTCAAACATATAAGCTATCTATTCCCTCAAGACTTCCAAGGGATCATTGAGCAGCATTCCAAAGTATTTGAAGATATTCCCAAAGGTCTCTCCACCCACTCAAAATCATGATCATGAAATTCACCTAATTCCTGGAGTGTTCCTCCTATCATCACATACAGATACCTCCCTACTCTGTATATGGAAATTGAGCTGCATGGTTGAAGAAATGTTAGAGGTTGGCATTATTAGACCTAGCCAAAGTTCTTACTCCACCTCAGCAGTAATGGTATTCAAGAAAGATAGCTCATGGCGTATGTGTCTAGATTATAGAAAGCTCCACAAGATCACTCTACAAAGTTAAGTTTCCCATTCCCGCCATTCATGAATTGTTAGATGAACTACATGGAGCAATCTATTTCACAAAATTGGATCTCCGCTCGGGGTATCATCGTGATTAGAATGAAGGAAGAAGACATCCCAAAAACATCATTCTCAACTCAAGGAAGGCTATTATGAATTTTTGGTCATGCATTTTGGCCTTACAAATGCACCTTCCATTCCAAGGGTTGATGAATTCCATTTCAAGCCCTTCCTTCAAAAATTTGTAGGTTAGTATGTTTTTGCTGATATACTAATCCATAGCAAAGCTTGGGAGGATCATATGCTGCATATGTTGACAAGGATGGTGCTACAACTATTAAGGGAGAAACAACTATATGCAAACCATCCAAATGTTTCTTTGGAGTGAAGGAGGTAGAGTATTTTGGTCATATTAGGTCTCATGAAGGTGTCAAGGTAGACCCCAAAATATTAGGGACATGATGACCATGGATTCTCAAAACATTGAAGAATATTAGAGCATTTTTTTGGGTTTGACAGGTTACCATCAGTAAGTTTGTTCTAAGACTATGGAAGAATAGTAGCACCTTTAACTAATTAACTAAGTATGATGCATTTTCATGGACTCTAGAGGCAACTCAACATTTTGAACAACTTAAAGAGGTGATGCAAAGCTCCTGTCTTGACCACTCCAGACTTCACACAAAACCTTTATTGTGGAATGTGATACTTCTAATAAAATGGAATTGGTGTTGTCCTAATGCAAGAAGGAAGGCCCCGGCTTTGAAAGTCGGCCACTCAAAGGAAAGTACTTACACAAACCCATTTATGAGAAGGAAATGATGGCAATACTACATGCTGATGAAATGGCCCCTATATAATAGGTAGCAACTTCAAGGTCAAAAAATGTATCATGATAGTCTTAAATAACTCTTGGAACAAAGACTATATTCAAGAATAACAAAAAAATAGGGTAACCAAGATATTCCAAGAATGATTTTAAATCAAGCCATTAAAGTTGGGAAGAAAATGTTGTATGTGCATAACTCTCAAGAAAGGATGAATATTTTGAGGCCTTTCTCTGCTATCTCAATCATCCAACTTGATTTGGTTAATAGAAGCAAGGGATGAATGAAGACGAAGAAAAAATGTGGACTCTCTAATTCAAAAGTTCCAAAGAAGTATTCCAGTGCATCAGATACTTTTAGATGGAAAAATGATTCACTATGGTACAAAGATCGCTTTATATTTATGTAAGAACTCCTACCAAACAAAGGGTACTATTGGAATTGCACACCTTCCGAGGGAGGGCACTCAATATTTTGAAAACCTACCATAGAGTCAAGGGGAGGATTTTTGGGATGGCCTTAAACTCGATGTTCAAAGGTTTGTGGTAGAATGTTTAGTTTGCCAACAAAATAAGCTGGAAAAAATTAAGACCCCATGTCTTTTCCAACCATTAGCCATCCAAAGTCGACCGGTAGAGGTTTCCATGGATTTCACTGCTGTTACCGAAGTCCTAAGGAAAGAGTGTCATGGTGATTGTTGATAGACTCCACCTGGCATGCACACTTTTTTGCACACTCTCATCCCTTCAAACCTAGTACAGCTTCCACCGCATTCACGGAGACAGCTCAAAAGCTGCATGGTAGCCCAAATATTATTGTAAGTGATAGAGATCCCATCTTCACCTGACATTTTTTGACATAATTATTCTTTGTTTGGCACTAATTGGCTCATAGCTCATCCTATCATCCTCAACTGATGGACAAACTGAGATAGGTGAACAAATGTCTAGAAGGCTACCTTGTTACTTCATTCTCTGATAAAAAACAGAATGGTTCAAATGGAGCTACCCTCGTAGAATGGTATGGTATAACACTCTTTCATAATCTAAACAAAAATGACAATTCATTTATGGAAACTGGATCCCACCTTCCTTCCATCACTTCTTCTATAAAAGAAAAAAATCTAAGGTTCAAGGAAGATCACATCAGAATCAACAAGTTCTCCAAATCTTAAAGGGACAACCCGACCATAGCACAAAATCGCATGAAACAACAAGCGTGATCAACATCAGAGTGAAATAAGTTTTGAAGTAAGGGATTGGTTTTTTAGGACTACAACCATAAATAGATGTCCCTCAAGCAAGCCAGCTTAAGGATAATAAATAATCACCAGTTACTCATGGCCCTTATAAGGTGTTGCAAAAGATTGGTACTACCATGGCATACAACTGAGTTGCCCTCAGATTCATGAGTACACCATATTTTCCATGTTTCATGCTTAAACAAGGTTATAGGTGACAATATCCCGCCCAAACTATATAACTTGATGAGGGAAGGAAAAGTCATATTGAGCCCCAAGCCATCACTCCATACAAGAATTCTCCACCAGAATAGATCCATTTCTCGTGAGTATCTCATTAAAATGGAGGAAACCACCAATCAAGATTCCACTTTGGAAGATGAGTCTTTTATACGTAAGATCCGTAGTTACTCAAGCATTTTGGAGAACACTTGTCTCAAGGGAAGGGGTAATGTTAAGCCCTGATATTAGCTCATTACCCCTTAATTGGGGCATATTACATTATTAATGTTATTTTATTTATGTCACCTTTTATTCCATTAGTTGTAATTATACCTCCTATCTCTTTATATATACCAAGGAGACATTTTCATCCTGGAATCATCTTGTAATTTGAAATTTAAGGGTGCTGAGCCTCTCGAAGAGGATTATTATCCTAAATTATCTCTTTTCAAGGCATCGAGTACTTATTCGGTGGTTTTTCATGCTATATTGATATTTGGTTCTAACATAAATGAGACATATAGTACACGATTTTTCCAGGGAATGATGAGACCGACATAGTCCAAAACCAACTGTCAACTAGTCGTAATTCATTCTCCTCAGTTGGGTAACTCAAAGGGGAATCTTACCCGGCCTTTCCTCCCATACAAAATGTTACAGAAATAAAAATCCAGAGAGTGTTAGACATACCTTCAACCATACCTTTTACCGTAGTAGTTGAAGACCCTTCTCTCTCTCGATATTCCCAATATTTGATGCCACAACATAACCTTTTCTCCAGAGACTATAGGGATTATTTCTTCTTCTTCAACTCCAACATATCGAACAATGGAACTATTACACCTATCACTAATAGTTCCATTGTATCTTATACATATTTCCAAACCAAACTCCTTTCAACACCATTTATGATTTCCTCGAACCATCCTATGTGTTTCCTTTTCAAATATTGTTTTTACCCCCTCAAGATCGTCTCATTTTTCTTACAAAAAACTAAATTTCACCAAACTTGGGATGTGAATACATCACAAGTGTTCCTAATTTCTTCCATCCAGGAGCCTCAATTTGACTTCTCTTTTCTCATCCTATGATTCTCGGGTTATCGAATACCACCTAAGAAAACATTACCTCCATTATACCTTCATATTCACAATCCACCCCGTGGGGAGTCATATGAAAGGATGCATCGTGACTCAACCAACCATGCCTCATGATTTGTGTGTGTACTTTAAGAAGGAAAAGGACCATCCCCTCCTTCTTCCTTGAGGTATTTTCTTCCTCAGAAGGAGATTTTCCAGATCCCTTCTTTTTCTCAAGTTTTGATCTACACTACTTCTTGCAGTTCCCTTCTTTCCACATCTCCAACACACATACCTTTACAAAATTTCGAGGATATTTAGATCTACCTCAGAACCGATCTCCCACTCGAGAACTTAGATCTATTTCTTTCCTGGAGTGTCCTCTTGCAAATAAATTTGAATTTGTACCTTTTCCCCATATTCTTCCATCTCATCTCCTCCTAAAACAAGGATGAGACCACTTCATCAAACTTCAAGGCATTTTGTATTACTACCTATAGTCACAACCGTGACTATCCCACTAGTCCGGTAAAGAACACATTGTTAAACTGATACACTTTTATTCATCTAAAATTTTAATCTCAACAGATACTCAATTGACTTAACTCATGTGATAGCTGCTCAAATTCTTTGGCATCTAGTCTCCATCTCTCATCCTTGGATTATACAACTTATTTCTCAGAATAGCTTATTTACTAAGGACTTAGACTCATACAACTTCCCTTAACTTATCCCATAAATCCTTATTGTAGCTTCCTCCTCAATAATATTCAGTAATAATGAATCTCAGAGACATAGTCAGATTGTGCTCTTCGCCTTCCCATCCAACTTTTTCCACTCATCCTGTTAAATTTCCAGAGGTGCGATCTATATCTACCACAATCCAAAGTTGATCTCATCATTCACCAACAAATCTTCCATATTGAGTTTCCATGGTTTCAAAAATTTCCCATTAAATTTTGATCTCCATTTTTGAATTGCTCGCCATTTCTTTTCACCTTAAAAATCAACACCACAGACTGCCACTATAACAAGGCTTATAAATAGCCTTGAGCTAAACCCTCTGACCACAAAGGCATCCCCCCGAAGCCAACAAAGCTCTAATACCAAATGTAGATTTTAAATCCATTGTACAATATTTAATACAAACATATTTACAAGAAAGAATGAAAAATAAAACATTACACAGATATTTTTCCTTTGGAAACTCAAACCGAAAACCAACATATTCTATATTCATTCATAGTGATACATTGTTTACAATACAATATACATATAGGAGCCAACCACATCCAAAACCCTCCCAACCCAATGACTGATTAGTCAACAACCCTAGTTCCTTAACCGAAATAGAAAACCATCGAAAAACCATGTGACAAAACAATTCCCAACAATGCACATGAAAATCAAGGCAACATGGAAAATGAAGCAAAATTTGACATGTTTCCCAAGGAAAAATAATTCTTGAGGCATTTCCCACAGGCCTTCATCGCTTTGGCTATCACTTCAAACCCACATGCTTCCTCGTCAGAATAACATAGACACTACTACTCATGCAAATATAACACATACCCAACAAAAGGAGGACAATTTTTAAATGTAGTTTTTGGGAAGCAAGAGGAGAGTTGAGTGTTGGTAAGAGCACCAACCATGTTGTGTTTGGGAATGTGACTTGTGTGCCAGTAAAATGAGTTGTAAACATGTATTTCATTTTCCTGTTGAGGAAATGGTTCAAGAGTACTAGAAGGATATTGTGAACACCCTAGAGAGTAGCTAAGAGTTCTAGAGTCCAACCCATACTGCCCTAAATAGTGGCTCATTACCCCCTTAATTGGGGCATTGGCTTACATTAGTAATTTTATTTTGTTTATGTCAATCCCCCATTCCATTAGTTGTAATATACCTCCTAGTCTCCTATATATACAAGGAGACATTTTCATTTTGAATCATCTTGTAATTGTACACATTTATGTGGGCATAAGGAGAACATTCCCCCCATATAGTGATTTACATCTGAATTTCTCTCTTTCAAGGTAAGCAATTTTTGAGGTTTTTATATTCTATATTAATATTTGGTTCTAACATATGGTATCAAAGAAATTAAGGTCTTTGGGGTTTTGTCATACATCCGAGACACCATGAATTTTCGCTATAACTTGTTTTCTGAAGCAATGTTTCAGAAGGAACGATTTGGAGTATATTTAGTAGATGGATCAAGGTAAGTTGGGTTAAACAGAACTCCTGAAAGGCCTTATACTTAGAGATATAGCCTATGTAAGATAGAGTTATGGAATCATCCCTAATCGAAGAATGGCAGTAATTTTTCTATAATTTTTTTTGTAACGCTTAGACCCTAAACACTGTGAGGATATTTACATAAATTGGTAATGTATTTTTGGTAAAATTTTCAGCTTCTAGTTCATCTTACATTTGTAGATATTGGCCAACTGTGTGGAAGATAGGTATCCGACTAGTCCCATTGGACTAGTCTCAAGAAGGTGTTCCGTAAAACTATCATAACTTCTTCAGAGTATCCAAATTGAGTGAGATAGGTTCCATTGGATATTGGACACTGTAGTATTGTGGGTATGAGTTTTGTCTTGTATCAATTATTTTGTGCTGGCATGCTATACAAGTGAGATCCTCCCTGAAAGGCAAAAAATCATCAAGTTATGGGGAAGTTACCATAAATTCCACTTTGGACATCCAATTTTTATCGTAATTCGTGGCATTGCAGAGAAAAAATATCGATAACTACAAAAAATTATACCTGTGCAATAAACATCGAGATAGAGCGTAAGAGATTATCTAGTAGAACCACCTCAAAATCAAGGTTTGAAAGTGATACTTTGGCCAACATGCCACCCAAAAAGGGAACTTATACACCAAATAAGCCCGTGAAAGTCCCACTTGGACTCTTGATGAAGGTGAAGAAATGTGTAGGGACATAAAATGAATTACAAAAGAAGACAAGCACAAAATATGAACTACAAGGATGATGGATTCAACTAAAGCTAAATTGGAGGCAATAATGGATACTAAGATGGATGGTTTGGGTAAGTGGAGATCATGGAAAGAATGAAAAATTTCCTAATAGAGAGGACACCGAACCAAAATGTGTCCCGTGAAATTCATGATGAGGACATAAGGAAGATGAATCAAGAATGAGAAACTCCAACTTGTTGAAGACCAACCACGCTCCTAAGATCGACATGAGGAATTTGATGGCAGGACCCAATCACATGGATGTCTCCAAATGGATAAATTATTTGATCTTCATAATGTTCCACATACACATAAGGTATGAATTGTTTCTTTATATTTAGAACCCAATCAATTGTCTGGTATCGATGGTTTTGTTCTCGCAAATCACTCATCACTTGGACAACTCTTTTCATGGAAGAAATGATAGCACACTATGAGGTGTGGATACACAGAGCAATAATACCTTATTTAGCCAATTGATAAATATCAAGCAAAGGGTTCAATTATTGTGAGCACATTGAGAAGTTCCAAACATTGAATATAAAGGCAATGTGCATTCCAGATGATCACTTGATTTATGTATTCATAGAACTTTAAAGGATAGCATTCAACATGAGGTTCACCTTAAACACAAAATCATTGGAGAGTGAATTTAGGGTGGCAAGAAATGTTGAGTAAAAATATGTATATATTACTAGGAAGGATCAATCCCAATGCCTATAGAGAGAATAATGCCCTTCTAAAACACCTCAACACTGAGGAAAGAAAGCAAAAGGTTTTATGTTTGAATTGTGATAGAAAGTATAGTAAGGGACATGTAAGTGTGGTGAGAAGAAATTATTATTTCCACATAGATTGTGAAGAGGAAGAAGAACAAGAACCATCTCAAGATGAAAACGTAGGGAAGCAATTTTGTCTTAAGAGTTGACTCCCACAACATCATCGCGTAATGCATCAAGAATTAGCACTCCTCAAACCCTCAAGATCACAAGGATATACTCAAAAAGAAAAAGGTAATAGTCCCAATTGATTCTCAAGCATCTTTACAATTTTGTCTTCAATTATAAATTAATCAAAGATCACAATTGCTTTGTATATCCAAAGGCCGTGAAGTTTCAAGTAATGATTGCAAAATGGAGGAACTATCAATTGCTCAGAAAATTCAATAAGATCAATCATAATATGGGGGAATATGTAATTAAAAATCCAATGATTACATACCCATAAGTGGTGTTGATGTTGTATTAGGTGTTCAATGGTTACAATCATTAGAACTATTTTTAATTTCAAGAACTTTTCATGAAATTTTCATTGAAGGAAAAAGAAATTGAGTCAAGAGGTATCACGGGGAAACCGGGTAAGGTGATAAACTCTAATGGTTTGAAACACCATATAATAATGGGCATCAAGGTTCATTGCACAACTATGCTCACTAGATGTCTCAAACATCCAAGACATTTATTCCTCTAGATCTCCAAGGATCATTGATAAACATCTGCGCATTTGAAGATATTCCAAAAGGTATTCCACCCACCGAACAGATCATGATATTCACCTAATCTCGGAGTGCTCCTCCCAAAATCAGCCATACAGATAAATTTATGCCTAGAAGAGTGAAATTGGCACATGGTTGAAGAAATGTTGAGGTTGGCACATTAGACCCAGCCAAAGTTCTACTCAAGACCTGGTAATGGTATTCAAGAAGGATGGCTCATGCATATGTGTCCGCATTTCATCGAGAGCTCCAGCTAGAAGATCACTATTAAAGATAATTTTCCATTCCCATCATTGATGAATTCGTTATATGAACTACATGGAGCAATCTATTTTGCAAAGTTGGATTATGGATCTTTGTTTAGGGTAGTAATTACCCTGCATAAGAAGGAAGAAGATCCCAAAAACAACATTCCAAACTCAAGGAAGGCCATTATGAATTTTGTCATGCCTTTTGGTCTTTACAAATGCAACTCCACATTCCAAGGGTTGATGAATTCCATTTTCAAGTCCCTTCCCTTGAAAGTAAAATCAGAAGGTATTTTGGATGATATACCACCTGCTAGCAAGTCTTGAAGGATCATGTATGCATGTTGACAAGGTGTTACAACTACTAAAGCAAAGAATAACTATATGCCAAACCATCCAAATGTTTCTTTGAGTGAAGGAGGTAGAGCATTTGGGTCATATTTTAATCTCATGAAGGTGTCAAGTAGACCCTAACAAGATTAAGGGCCATGATGGACCTGGGCCGATTCAAGTAAAACATTGAATAATATTAGAGATTTTTGTTTGACAAGTTACTAACAGAAGTTTGTTCGGCACTATGAAGAATAGTAGCACCTTTAACTTCATTAACTAAAAAGGATGTGCATTATGGACTCTATAGGCAACTAAAAGTTTTGAAAAACTTAATGAGGTTATGTGCAAGATCCTATCTTGACCACTCCAAACTTCACAAAAATCTTTATCAGGAATGTGATGCCTCTGAAATGGAATTCAGGCTGTCCTAATGAGCAAGGAGGTTCTGGCTTTTTTGAAAGTTGACCACTCAATGGAAAGGGATCTCATAAAACCCCATTTATGAGAAATAAATGACATAATACCATGCTGCATTGAAGAAATGGAGTCCTACCTAATAGGTAGGCAATTTAAGGTCAAAACAGAACATGATAATCTTAAATACTTCTAGGAACAAGACCATCTCTTACAAGAACAACAAAATGGTAACCAAGATATCAAGCTATGATTTTGAAATCGCCTATAAAAAAGGGAAGCAAAACAAGAAATGCATGGACCACAAGGATGAAGATGTTGAGGCCTTTTTCAGTTATCCTCGACCATCCAACCCGATTGGATAATAGAAGCAAGGGATGAATGGAAAATGACTTAAAAGTGTGGACTCTCATTCAAAGGTTGCAGCTAGATTCCATGTAATCGATACATTTACATGGAAAAACATCACTATTGTACAAAGATCACTTATATTTATAAGAACTCCCAAATCAAACAAAGGTACTATTGAATTGCACACCTCTAGTAGGAGGGCACTGGGATTTTTGAAACCACCATAGGGTCAAGAAGGAATTTTTGGGATTCCCTTTAAAACCGTTGTTCAAAGGTTTGTGAAGAATGTTTGCTTCCAAAAAAATAATGTGAAAACAATTAAGACCCCATGTCTTTACATAACCATTAGCCATCCCAAGCCACAAGCAGAGGAGGGTTTCATGGGATTTTATCACAGTGGTTATCAAAGTCTAAAGGAAAGAGTGTCACCATGGTGATTGTTGATATATCACTGCACACACACTTTTGTGCACTCCCCCACCCCTTCAAAGCTGCAAGACAGCTGTCACCACATTCATGGAGACAGCCTTTTGCTGCCATGGCAACCCAAAGTTTACTGTAAGTGACAAAGATCCCATCTCATTGGACATTTTTGGACATAATTTTCTTTGTTTGGGTACTCAATTGCCTTATAGCTCATCCTATCATCCTCAACTGATGGACAAACTGAGATAGTGAACAAATGTCTCGAAGGATACCTTCGATTTATCTTTGATAAACAAACACAATGGTTCAAAATGGTTACCCTTTGTCTAATGGTGGTATAACACTTCCTTTCATATCATGAACAAAAATGACACCAAGCTATGGCACTCGATGGATACCACCATCCTTCGATCAATTCTTCTCTAAAATAAAAATATAGGTTCACAAGGAATATCACATCGAAAGCATCAACAACAAGTTCTCCAAATATTAAAGGACAACCTATCCATGGCACTAAATTGCATGAAACAACAAACAGATCAACATCGTAGTGAAAGAAGTTTTGAAGTAGGAGATTGGGTGTTTTTGAAACTACAACCATACAAATAGATATCCCTCAAGCAAGCCAAGAAGGATAATAAATTATCACCAAAGTACTATGGCCCTTATAAGGTGTTGCAAAAGATTGTTACTATGGCATACAAATTGGATTTTCCTGCATCTTCATGAGTACACCTAGTTTTCCATGTTTCATGCTTAAATAAGGTTATAGGTGACAAGATCCCAATTCAAACTATATTGCCAGAACTTGACGAGGAAGGAAAAATCATATTGGAGCCTGAATCCATCACTGACACAAGAATTCGACCGCTGAGGAATAGATCCATTTTAGAGTATCTCATTAAATGGAGGAAACTACCGGTTGAAGATTCCACTTGGGAAGATGAGTATTTTATACAGAAGCATCCAGATTTACGCAAGTTTTGCGGACAACACTTGTCTCAAGGGGAGGGGCATGTTAATCCCTAAAGAGTGGCTCATTACCCCTTAATTGGGGCATATTACATTAGTAATGTTATTTATTTATGTCGGATCTATTCCATTAGTTATAATTATACCTCCTAGTCTCCTATATATACAAGGAGACATTTTCATTTTGAATCATGTTTTAGTCGTACATTTATGTGGGCATAAGAAGGTTTCCCCCTCAAAGAGGCTTATTATCTGAATTTCTCTCTTTTTCAAGGCGTCGAGTACTTATTCTGAGGTTTTTCTATGCTATATTGATATTTGGTTCTTAACAGATATTTCTTGGCCAATCGAGTGCACCGGAAGCCCTAATAAATGAATGGTACATCTGAAGGAATTGTGAGCACTAAAGGGGGTACATTCATTAGTTTGTTGGGTTTGTAGGGAAGAGAGTTGGAGGATTGGAATTGTTGTGGGAGTAGAACCTAGGTCTTGGGAGTGTTATGCATGGAGAATGGATAGCTAAGAGGGTTAGATATCATTGTGGACTTATAGCCTCATCTTGGGGGTGACTTGTTGTTGAGAGAAAATGAACAACAATGCTTATGGATGGGAGGTTCATACTTTGTATGCAACCAATTGATTATTATGTATATAGATAATTTTTATTTTTATTTTTGTGATGATATTCCACTGTGTAAATGGTTCATATGAATGTTACATGTTTGTTGTGTGCTTATTGGATGCATTCATGTTTTTAATATATGTTTTTATATGCATTTAGAACTATGGTATCAGTCAAATGGTTAAATTTGGGTGTGATCTGTAGCTGGTAAGCTACAAGAACTTATTAGGCAGAAAATCTTAATTTTAAGTGTGTATTATGTGTGTAATGTTTCTCAGTTAGATTGGGGTACATTACATTATGGTATTAGAGAAAGGTTCAAAGAATATAATTTTATGGACCAAGAACTAACACAAATTTAGTAAAATTCATTGTTACATATTTTGATCTGTGATGAATTTGGGGAAAAACAGAGAAACATTCACTAATTTCATAGTCACTAATTACCTAGGGGCCTATGCCCACTACTCATTATTATATTTATTTCCCATTGACTACCTAGTGGATCTTATTCCATGATTATGGATATATTGCATTGATTATCCTCCCTAGGTAGCTAATATTACCTTAGTTATCATCTCTAGGTACATTACACATGTGTATAAGTTGTCAACAACTTTATAATACTAAATTGATGTAACACAACTCAAGTGCATAATTCAATAGAATCTAGATATGTATGTTCACAACATATCAACGTGATTTTTAATTCTCTCCTTTTTTGTTATTTTAACCTCCTCCAATTTTGTCATCAATAGAGTGCTATAACTTAGTACCGACATATAAAATTTTGTAGAGATGCACTTCAAGAATGAAGAAATCATTTAAGGCTAGGGGATATGTTTGATAGATAGATAGTCTATCGATAGTATATTTTATTAAATAGTCCATGAGACCGCTTGTCCATATAGGAGAAAAAAATTTACATTTTTTGCATCATTTTCCGAGAGAATAAAACAATAAATTACGATAACTAGAACTAGTGGTGTAATTATGGGACCTAAATTATGGACTCGATCTACTCAATTGAGTTTGTGCCCTTCATTATGAATCAAGAGCTAGTTTCCTCAATAACTCTAGTCTCAACCATATGCTTCTTTTCCTCGCCATGTTTTCAAATGACCTAGTTGTATCTCTCTTTAGATCCCCTTGAAATGTTAATTTCCAATGTTTGATATGAAAATTCGACCTTTCCCCAATTTGTGAGTACATTCCAAAGTGCAGGAGAAAGTGATTCTTAGTTTCTACCTTCCCATTTCCACATACTTGACATAATCTTTCCTCCTATTTCTTTTTAGAACATTCCATATTCTTGCTTCACACATCACCCTACATGAGTTGGTTCTTATTTGTACAACTAGTTGTTTTTCATACCATGGGATGTTAAGCTTCAAGTAGTTTTGTACTTTAATCTCATTTTGTTTGTTAAAAATATCTATGTAGTATTGTTGTTTTATTTTGATGTGTTTTCTCCATTTCCCCTTTTTGTAGCATTCTTTTACATGAATTTTGAATACTCTTTTATCCATTGGACACCTTTCTTCTATATTCCATTCACCAAACCATTTCCTATACTATTGGTTCCATGATTTCTTTCTCCAAGTTTAACTCATCTTCGGTTGTTTTCATTGGAGTATTGTTGTTGTTCATGACTGCCATTTTTTTGTCTATACAAATTTAATTTTCTTAGTTCCTCCAAACCCATGGATCGTAGTATTGTTTTAGTGAGGAGTATATCATAAGAGGTGTTATTTTTACTCTTAGACAATTTGTTATCAAAAGTTCTTATCTCGATTTGGTTAATCTATTTTTGTATATACTTGGTCTCCATTATTCATATCCATAAAGAAAAATTGGGGTTATGACCATTTGAAAGAGGGAGAGCATCATTTTGTATCCCCAATCCTTCACTTTCCCCTATCTATTTTGTAGTGGAAAAAAAAAATTATAACCTCCTTGGATTGTTTTCCTCATGCATGTCCCCCCGTAACTTCTCATTTAAATTTAGTCCTAAATATTTATGGTAGCATCTTTTCTCTAGCGGCTCGCCTTTGAAGTTGATTTGTAGTTGTCCAATATCTATTTTGCAACAGAATAATGTTTTTGACGCTTCTTCTAGTGTTTTCCTCATGTATGTGCCCACCTTGGTTTTTCATTAAAGCTAACCGAAAATATTTATAGTTTTGGATATTTCTAGTGGTTTTCCTTCGATGTTGATTTTCAATTGTTTTGTTCTTTTTTTAGTGAGAAGACTACTATTTTAGTTGATCCAGGTGGATATTGGTGGCCACCCACCTATT
>SNQJ01S0141495.1:0-24838 GCA_010110895.2 Picea sitchensis | reverse complement strand
TTTGTGTATGTGGCACATTATGGAGATCAAAGAATTGCTCCATCTGAAGTATCCATGCGATTGGGTCCTTGCCATCAAACTTCCTCATATCAATCTTAGGAACATGGTTGGTCTTCAAACCAAAGTTGGAGTTTCTCCATTCTTGATTTACCTTCCTTGTGTCCTCATCATGAATTTCACGGGATGGATTTTCACTTTCAGGTGTCTTCTCTGTTACAAAATTTTTTAATACTTCCATGATCTCCCCTTTTAAACCATCTATCTTAGTATCCAACTTAGCTTCCATTGAATCCATCTTAATATCCAACTTAGCTTCCATTGAATCCATATTCTTTTGTAGTTCATTTATGTCCCTACACATTTCTTCACCTTTATCAAGAGTCCAAGTTGGATTTTCTAGAGGCTTATTTGGAGTAGAAGTTCCCTTTTTGGGTGGCATGTTGGCCAAGTATCACTTTTGAACCTTGATTTTGAGGTGGTTCTGCTAGACAATATTTCTTCTGTTGTATATCCCAAGTTTCGGCCCTTCTGGGTATGCAAATTTATTTTATGTAGTTCTCTGATATTTCTTCTCTGCAATTCTATAGGTCTGATCAAAATTGGATGTGCCAAGTGGAATTTATGGTAACTTCCCCACAACTTGCCGATTTTTGGCCTTTCCAGGAGATCTCACTTGTATAGCATTCCCCACACAAAATAATTGATATAAAATTCTGAAACACACACCAGAAATACGATAGACTGTCCAAGATCCAATGAAACTAGTCCCATTCAATTTGGATACTCTAGGAAGAAGTTATGATTGTTTTACCTGGAACACCTTCTTGAGACTAGTCAATAGGACTAGTTAGATACCCTATCTTACACAGGATGTATCTACAAATTTAAGATGACCTAGAAGCTGAAATTTTTACCACAGATACCTTACTAATTTATGTAAATAACCTCCGGAGTTCAGGTTCTGAAACATTACAGAAAAGTTGTTATAGCAAAAATTCCGCAATGACTTAGTTCAGGATGATTCAGGAACCCTATCTTGTACATGTTGTATCTCCTAAAGTATAAGGCCTCAGGAGATGAATTTTGAACCCAATGTACCTTGATCCATATACTAAATATCCTCCAAGTCGTTCCTTATGAAATGTTGTAGAAAACAAGTTATATCAAAAATTCCAAGGTGTCTCATATGTATCAGCGAAACCCCAAGACCTTGAGCTCTGATACCATATGTTAAGAACCAAATATCAATATAGCATAGAAAAACCTCAGAAAAAGTACTCAATGCCTTGAAAAAGAGATAATTTCAAATAATAAGCCTCTTCAAGGGGGAAACCTCCTTTTACCCCACTTAAATGTTCAAGTACAAGATGATTCAAAATGAAAATGTCTCCTTGGTATATATAGGAGACTAGGAGGTATAATTAAAACCAATGGCCTAAAGCCGACATAAATAAAATAACATTACTAATATAATATGCCCCAATTAAGGGGTAATGAGCCAATATTAGGGCTTAACGGTCCAAGCCATCAAATTTGGTCACATCCACCCATGGAAGGCGTAGGTCACGTTGAAAGTAATGGTTCTTCAAGGTATGGGAATGAGAGGAATGGTCACCTTCAGTATGTGGGGGTGAGAAAGAGGAAGGGTTATCTGTAGGGATGTGCAGTTTGGTGTAGAGTGCCAAAAATACTGATTCAAGCTGTGTGGTGAGGTCTTGTTTGATTTCGTCCATTGAGGACTGCATGGTTGTATTGATGGTGACAACATTGGCACTGAGTTGTTTCACTTCTTGTTGGGTCTCAATGAGACCAGATTGCAAGGTGTTGAAGCAATATTCCAAGTCTTGGCTATGAGTATGGGCCATGAGGATGGGGGAACTGAAAATAAGCGGGTGGGGTAAAAAACATTTTTACGAAAAAATGATATGGATGAATGTGATAAGGGAGAAGAGACGAATCCAATGGAATAGGTCTGAAATAATGGTGAAAAAATTTCCAGACTCATTTTTTTTTTATGGAGTTATACTTCGGTCTAAAGAATACTGGAAAGAGGAAATGCCCAAATGCTTAACCAGAAAGAAATGTGTATTTACTTGGCAACCCGAACATAGTTGCGCGGCAATAGATCTTGTTTGTTTTAATTTGTTTATGATTCTGTCCCCAAGGGTTAGGTATTCAAGGGTTCTATAGACAAGTGTTTTCCCTATGCTATAGCTCTCTGATATATGTGTGGGGTCCAATAGTAGTACTCAACCCAATATCTCAGGGCATTAACTAAGGAGGATAGACCGTACCCTTAGCCGTACTACCCAAATACCCAGGTACTAGAGAGTATCTTCCCGCGTGCTATTCTCGGTGACACTATAGAAGTCGGGAAACCGATCTATTTATCTAAAGAGGGATTTAGGTAATCTAGGTTGATATGTACATAGGTGTTGTCTGATGCGCTACCACTTGAAGGGGTACCAACAAGGGTTACAAGGGTGGCCAACATATGTGTGCTTAAGTGCCACTTTTATTTCCTGCATGTATGAATCCCTCAACCACATGTTTATGCACGTAACAACAGATCTCTATGGCTTAAAGATGTCAGAATACATCTCTACCCTGAAAAAATATTAACCCACACTTTCTGTCGAGGAAAGTGCTCTGATACCACTTGTAATATACCAGATATAAAATGTATGCAGAACATAAATAAAATGCTAGTAATGGCAGAATAACAACAATATAACCAGAACATTCACCACAATAACACTGAAATGATATAAGAATAACAACATAAATAACACTTTGAATCTGAAAGAAATGTTCACGGGCCTCTTCGAGGGGGAAACCTCCAGTTGAGCAGAGCTCTATTACAATAATATCCAAGCTAGGGTTTTCATACCCTTGACTCCTATTTATACTAAAAATAAGCATCTAGAGGAAGATCCTTCTAGAACCAAAATATTCTATTAGGTCTTCTTACATCCGCCTTATTCTATTTTATTGAAAGGCCTTATTAATATTGACCTTTATTACATCCGAATATATTGTTCTACCTATGTGCGGGTTAGGACCCTAACATAACAACCCTGACTTGAAATAATCATAACTATGTACCTATAATGAATAAAGATATGAAAATAGTACACAATGTTCTTCATTGTCTTTTATGCAATTCCTCCAGGTTTCACTGCTTGGAACCTCTCAGAAAAGGAGTTATAGAAAAAATGGCATACCTTGTTGAATTCTGGCTTATTCTAGAGAGCGAGCTTGTAGAGCGTGCCCCACACACAATATTTGTTGTATGGATCTGAAAATGGTACAAAGAATAATATATATTGTAGTATAACTAATACATTTTTTCTTACTGAATTTTGATCTGTTATGAATAAGTTATGACATTTTTAACTGAAACACTTGTTTTAGACTAGTTTCATGACTAGCCACAAACCCTATTTTCCACGGAGGGTAACTCCAAAAATACAAAGACACACAAGCTGAAATTTTTATCATAGATACTTGGATATGTTTCATCAAAGGCCTCTAGATTTCATGGTCTAAATCATTATAGAAAAAAACTTATTGTGAAAATGGTGAGATGACATGTAAATAACATACCTTAGAAAGCATCATCAAAAGAATTTATCCTCCCTTGAATTTAGACCTTATTTACATCACCTTCCCTCTGAAATTCACCTTGGATATCCTATGGTTACCTTAGTCACTTATAGATAATCAATATGCTCAAGTGTGACTCATTAAAATGAGATACCCTTGCCTCTTATTTATACTTTTATGTAGCTTCCTCAAGGGGTTACCTTCAAACCTTCTTAAACCACTTTCCTTATTTTAGGGCTAACCCACTTCTAACCACTTGTCCACTTAGTAATTTGTCCATTAAATTTATTATTTAAATAATTTATTTTGTATCCACTTTGACTTATAGTACACTCATCACTTCACTTTATTATTTAAATAATTTTTTCTTTGCAACCACATTTGACTACTTTGACCTTTTGGGGCTTCTAGATGACTCATGAGGGTTCTCCAAATTCACATGGCCATAACTCTCTAACCGTGAGGATTTATATGACATTCCACATACCAACGGAAATGGCATGGCATGTAATATCCATCCAGAATAGTCTTATTTGAATAATTTCTTCTTTGCAACCACTTTTACTACTTTGACCTTTTGGGGCTTCTAGATGACTCATGATGGTTCTCCAACTTCACATGGCCATAACTCTCTAACCGTGAGAATTTATGTGACGGTCCACATACCACTAGAAATGGAATGAAATGTACTATCCATATATAATAGTATTAATTTCAAATATATTAAAGCTCATACCATTATACATCAAACAAACATGGGTCCATTACCTAAACCTTTGTGCTACCAGAATTATCTACTAGACTTTGTTCAAGGGTTGACATCAATGACAACCAACCCAAATAATCAACAATATCCCCCTTTGGCATTGATGAAAACACTCTGATGCAATGATAAATTCATATCACTCATGCTCCCCCTGTGACCATCACTCCCCTTGGAACCATGCCTCTATGCTCTCTCTCCAAGCATTTACCTTTGCATCTGATAATTCACTCCCCATTTTTCATCAATGGAATAGGTATATTTCCATCCGGGGCTACTCCCCCTGACTGAACTCTTCCTGAAACTGATCTACCAACCTGAACTGTCCTCTTTATGGTGCTTCCTCATGTAAAATGGTGGTATAACACTTCCTTTCATACTACAACAAAAATGAAACCATTTATGGTGCTTTATGGATATCTCCCACCATCCATAACTTATTCTATAAAATAAAAATCTAAGGTTCAAGCAGTGGAAGATCACATCGAGCATAAAAAACAAGTTCTCCAACTCTTAAATGACAACTTGACCATGGCACAAAATCGCATGAAACAACAACCAGATCAACACTGTAGTGAAAGAAGTTTTAAAGTAGGGGATTGGGTATTTTTAAGACTACAACCATACAAATAGATGTCCCTCAAGCAAACTAAGAAGGATAATAAATTATCACCAAAGTAATGTGGCCCTTATAAGGTGTTGCAAAAGATTGGTACTATGGAATACAAGTTGGAGCCACCTACATCTTCGCTAGTACACCTATTTTTCCATGTTACATGCTTAAACGATGTTATAAGTGAAAATATCCTAGTTCAAACTATATTTCCAGAACTTGATGAGGAAGGAAAAGTCATATTGGAGCATGAATCTCTCACTAAGAAAATAATTCTCTAGTTGAGGAATAGATCAATTTCAGAGTATCTCATTAAGTGGAAGAAACTGCCTGCTGAAGATTCCACATGGGAAGATGAGACTTTTATATAGAAGCGTCCAAAACTACTCAAGCATTGAGGAAAACATTTATCTGAAGAGGAAGGGCATGTTAAGCCCTAAAACGTGGATCATTACCCCTTAATTGGGGCATATTATATTAGTATTATTATTTTATTTATGTCGGCTTGGGTCCATTAGTTGTAATTGTACCTCCTAGTCTCTTATATATACCAATGAGACATTTTAATTTGGAATCATATTGTATTTGTGAATTCATGTAATGTATAAAGAGGTTTCCACCTCGAAGAGGCTTATTATCTGAATTTCTCTCTTTGTCAAGGCGTGGAGTAGTTATTATGAGGTTTTTTATGCTATTTTGATATTTGGTTCTTAACAAACCATACAAGTTCTTAGTTTTCTTGACTTCCTATGATATTTGGCTTGGAGTATATCAAGAAGAGGCTTGTATCATATCACTTGCATTTTTCCCTTAATTTTTTCAAATACATGTTACAACAATTTGACATTGAGAAAAAAAGTGGATGGATATATGATCCACATGGTGTAATGTTTGCAAGGACACCTACATATAGACATAAATGAAACCCTATTATAGAGATCAATACCAAATTGGATTCATGGGAAGAAGCAAGGCATATTTTACTAGAAGAAGTGCATAATTCAACTACTGATCAATTAGGGGATCCAATAAAATAATTTTAGACTTCTCAAAAGCAAGAATTGTTACTTGAGAATAGTATTTTTTCATATTTTCATTATGATATGGAAATTGATGAAAATAAGAGAAAAAAAACTAAAGAATGATGAAGGATTAGATACAAAGGATGTCCTTAAAATTATATTGGACAAGGGGAAGAGCATATTGCATATCACATAAGGATCCAATGAATAAGGGTCAACTTCTAAAACCTCCACTCTCTCAATCGAGCATCTTCCATCATATCTCTTATCAGCAGGGGAAGCTATTACTAGTACCTCAGAAGGAGCCTCTCAAAAGAAACCTTATCTCTTCTCTCACTACTTTGATATAAGGAGGAAAAATAAAGATATAATAAGAGAGTTGTGTCCTCAGGTAAAAGATCTAAAAGACTTTCTCTATGTTATTGATTATCAACAAAACACTCTTCATTTGGATATGATAGAATAAAAGTTGCAAAATACCCTTAATGCTGCATACTATAAGGCCACCCAAATAAAAGTCAAGTTGGGAAGTATTTATCCTCGAGACATGGTTGAGCTACATAAGAAAATTAATGA
Organism: Picea sitchensis; assembly: GCA_010110895.2. NCBI lineage: Eukaryota > Viridiplantae > Streptophyta > Pinopsida > Pinales > Pinaceae > Picea > Picea sitchensis. The sequence goes on along the minus strand of SNQJ01S0141495.1, from coordinate 18,258 downwards.
CATGTTGTACAAAGGAGTGTTCCAATATTTTTATATTGAAAATAAGATGGGGAATAAGGTCATAAGAGTTGAAAGAAAATTGAAGCAGAAGAGAGTAACAACCTAGGACAAGGGGATACAAATAGTTGAACTGGAGATAAAGATCATTTCCTAGGGAAAAGATCCAAAAAATTCCAAAGCTATGGGAGACTTGATGAGCCAAAAAGATAATGAGATCAAGGTATTGAAAAATAATCTCAATATTCCAAAGGTACAACATGTGAAAACTCCTGATCTACAAGCTAGTGATGAAGAGAAGGACCAATTGTACTAAACATTGATGGAAAGCCAGAATACTGTGGAAAGACTGCAAGTAGAAAATTAATGTTTCAAGGATAAACAAGACCATATTTTGCAGAAAACCAAGGAAGCTAAAGTCCAGGTCATTCCTTTAGACATAGATGATGGCCTATTCAAGGTCATGTCATACTTAAGTGTTAAATAAATAGATATTAGCACTATTACAAATAATCACAAGTTCAAAATGACTAGGACAATAGATTTATAAGAGAATATCAAGAGTAGAGAGGTACTCTTGGGTTAGGTGAATGCTACTAAGGAGAAATTTCAACAGGATTTGGATTAGGTAAAGCTTAAGGTTATAGGAAGCAAATCCTTGAAGGGATCCAAAAAAATGATTTGGAATCAAATGTCAACTATAGCTTTTCAGAATTGGTCCCAATTCAAATTTATTCAAGAGGATCTTGAATTTATCATTGTGGTGTTCAAAGACATCAAGAAAATAACTTCAGAATTGGAAGGAAAGGAAGAAATGGATAACAATATAACCAAGTTTTTAAATAGTAGATCTAAGGAAGAGCTTAGAGACCTTAATATAGAATACAAAATAAGCATCATCATGGATGCCAAAAAGGTCTTGGCCAAGAGGAGACTGATGCATAACGTAGAGAACAAGAAACATGAACTTACTTGAGATATTATCGCATTCAAGAAAATATTTAGTGAGGTGATAAACTGTGAATTTCCTACATTTTGGGATGGTAACGGAGATCGTTTTGCATATAAAAACTACCGTGTGGTCCTGGATGATAGGAGGATTGATGATAGTAGGTTTGAAAAGCTTGAAGGATCCATAAAAGGGAGAGATGTGTTGGATATGTTGGCTAGGGAGTTTTCACTATTGTACACTTTGAGGATGATTTTCAAGAATGTCCCTCAACCATCATATGAGAGATATACTAATTTGGATGAAGTAACAAGGAACCTAAATAAAAAACAATATCCAATGGGAAAGGTGTAGAAGAATATGTGTCAATATGTAAAGATACAACTACAAAGACAAAGCCAAACAAGTGGCATGCATCTAGCGTAATAATAAGTAATTTTCTTATTAATTTTTACATGTGTAAAAGTGACTTTTTACTAAATAAAAAATCCTTTAAGAAATAATAAGTGGTTTCAAGAAGTTGTTTTCTCATACAAATGAAACTATAAAGGAGTGATAAGGTGCTTTATAAAAAGGGATCAAAAAACAAAGAGAGAAAGAGTATCTTATTCTCAAGTTCAAAGATCAATGCAACTCCAGGAATGAGACAAATTATGAAAAGGAAAGAAACAAGATTATAAGGATCTAATTACTTCTTGTTGTATCAATCTGTAAACTCCATCTTATTTCTTCTCATTGTAATTATTTCTCGAGAGACCATACCTTTCATTCTGAAAATGTCTTCTGAGATTTGACTAACAAAATATTCAAGCAACATATTAACACCATATACCTTGTGGATGTGTGTTATTTTTGTGTGAATGAGATTGATTTCATATGTATTAACAATTTCCTTCCATTTTTGTTTGATGCACTAAAATGTATGCAATTTGTTTTNACTAACAAAATATTCAAGCAACATATTAACACCATATACCTTGTGGATGTGTGTTATTTTTGTGTGAATGAGATTGATTTCATATGTATTAACAATTTCCTTCCATTTTTGTTTGATGCACTAAAATGTATGCAATTTGTTTTTGATATCCTTAAATTTTTCAGATGTTAAGTTGTTTTAAGTATATTTCATTTAATAATATATTATTGTATATATTGTTGAATTCTAATTTTGTTAGCACATTTTCTTCATAAGAAACCTACAAGATTTATTTGTATAAATACCATGTATGTATATGTGTTTTATTTCCAAATTCATTAATTCATTAAACTCTAATTGTCTAATACACAAAAGGGAAATTTCCCCTTTGGGTTGAGAGTTTTCGTAATCATCATGTCTAGAATATTTCAAGAGTTGTGAGGAATTAGTAAGCATTTATTAAAATCCTTTGTTCTACAAAGTAGATTTAAAATCAAATATGATTTTTAGCTCCAAGGATCCTTGGCATAGTTCCACTCACAACCTAGAACATCTCAAGGAATAACATAATGGATAGGTCAAAGCTTCTATTTATTGTTTCTTTGTTTCTTTCACTTGAATAAGTTAAGCTCATTACCATTGCTTGTTCTTTTGATATGGACATCAACAAATATTTTATCCATATTTAAATGAGTGTGGTCCACAAGCCTTAAAAAATTAGATTCATTTCAACCGTTTGCATTTAAGGTCCACATAATATACTCCTCTGCCTTGTCATTATTTTTATCCGCTAAATATATTTGGTTCCATTCTTTCTCCATGTTTCAGAGCATGCTTGGTGGCCTTAGAAAATGTTGGCTAGTGATATTCATGTTAGAATATTCACCAATACTGAGGGGGGGTGAATTAGTATTGAGCACTTTTTACCATTTTCAATCACAACTTGTAAACATTACATTATGAACAATTTATCACTTATGCATTCAAGATAATGTTGCATTAAATATATCATAAAAATACAACCATAGGTACAGAGTACATCGAAATTTTACATGGAAACCCAATTGGGAGAAAACTACAGAACACTTTATAATATATATATCTTAAATATTACAATCACGAGAAGCACTAACTTCCAAAATTCTCCACCACCAACTGGAAGGAGGCACCAACCCCGTAATTTATAGGTTCCAACCTGAAGGAAGATACAACTCCCTAAATTCTCCATCTCGAACTAGAAAGGAGGCTCCCACCCCCTTTTTTACATGATCCAACCTGGAGGAAGATACAACTCCCTGAATTCTCCAGGTCCAACTAGAAGGAGGCTCTAACCCCCTAATTTACAGGCTCCAACCTAAAGGATGTTACAACTCCCTATGCTCTCCATATCCCACTGGAGGGAGGCTCCAACCCCGTTTCCTTGCCCCTTCCTTCCTCCCTGGATTATAAGTGTGAGAATGCTACTGTCACTGCTACTATCATTGATGCATAATCATAATCAAAACCAAAATCAATCTTTCATTGTAATTGTCATTGATCATCATCATCAAAACTAGACTATGTCAATCACTGTAATTGTCACTGATAATAATACATCATCATCATCAAAACCATATCCATCCCAATAACCACATAAATCTTATGCTAATATCACCAAGAACATCTCCAAATCATGTTCTCAAAATCACCATGATATACCTCAAAGCTATGTGCCAAGATATGCCTCAAACATCTACCAAAAAATCCAAGATATACCTCAAAATATGTGCCAAAGATATTCCTCAAGCATATGCCAAAACATCCAAGATATGCCTCAAACCATGTAGCAAAGATACAATTCAATCATATACCAAACATCCAAGATATTCCTCAAACAATGTGCCAATCATGTGCCAAAATATGTCTCAAGCATGTACCAAAATATCTAAGATGTGCAACAAACCATAAGCCATGATATCCAATATGTCCCTCAAATCATATGTCCAAAATCACCAAGCTATGCCTCTATCCATGTGCTAAACACATCCAAGATATGACTCAAAGCATATATCAAAACTCTCCAAGATATAACCATCAAAACATACATAAAGACATACCTTTAATCATGTAACAACCTAATGCATAAGATCTCAGACCATTAGATCTTCCTCATCTTTAGTATAAAGAAGATAGATCCTTCTTCAACCTTTCCTTTAGCCTCTCTAAAAACAATTGGGTTACTCACAAGGCCTCATGTGACAAGTCATGTGCATCATGTGGGGTCCTTGTTGGACACCCTATACTTGACCCATGAGGGTCTTCTCAAATAGGGTTTTTCAAAAACCCTTCTCCTATATGTTTCTCCGAGACTTCTCCTTCGCACAACTCTGCTACTTCAGTTGCACTAATACATCACATACTTTATTAATTTATTGATTATTTCCTCAGTTGATCAAATGAGAGGCTTCTTGATGTGTATTTATACTATTCCAAGTAACTCCTTTACTTAACTTTAGGGCTGACCTGTAACTTCTTGTTTGCAACAAATTTTCTTCTTTTTCTAACTTTGGGGTTGACTTATAACTTCTTGTTGCAACCGTTTAGGGGCTTCTTAACCATACTTCAGGGTTTCGTCTTTAAGAGGAGATAACTTCTCAACAGTGAGGAACCATGTGGTGTTTCACCTACCATTGAAAAAACATGATGATGACTATCCATATATGATGGTTTTTTATGCATTTGCAATGTCCTTGTTCATTTTCTTCAAAAACATTCAGGCTTCATGATAACATCTCTAGGTTATTTTAACCACTAAGCCACCTAACCATATTTCCATCCATATTTCCAAGGCTTCTTGTAGACTTATTCAAAGCATCTTCTTTTGAGGGCCATGCTTAAATATACACTATAAGGGGACCACTTTAGAGATTCCTTCAAATAAACCCATCACTTCATTGGGATTCTAGAATTCTTATAGGGTTGACATCATTAATAACTAAATCACTTCTAGAGTCTTCTAGAATTCTTGTAGGGTTGACATCAATGAAAACCATTTTTTCAAAAATATCCTCCTTTGGCATTGATGGAAACACTCATACTCCTTTTGTGATCATTTCCCCTTGTCTTCATGCACTCCCCCTATATTCATGCTTTTTTTCTTTCTCTCTTGATATTTCTCTCCACCTTTGACATCAATGCCAAAGGATAAATCCCCCTAACGATTTTTCTCCCCTCTTGTATTCTTTGAAATATTTAATGTATATCAATGTGGGGCTTCTTGTATATACTCTTTTCCTCTCTTCCTCATTTTCATAATAAATAAGATAGCTCCTTATTCAACCTTTCCTTTGGCCTCACTAGAAAAAACTGGGAAAATCACGTGACAAGTCCTGTGCATCCTGCGGGGTCCTTGCTAGACACATTATACCTGACCCACAAGGGTATGCTAAAATAGGGTTTTGTAGAAACCCTTCTCCTATATGTGGCTTCATGACTTCTCCTTCACACAACTCCATAACTTCAGTTTCGCTAAGAGATCACACACTTTCTTACTTGCTTAATTGTTTCCTTGGTTGATCAAATGAGAGGCTTCTTGATGTGTATTTATACTATTCCAAGTAACTCCTTTACTTAAATTTAGGGTCGACCTATAACATCGTTTTTGCAACAAATTTTATTATTTTCCTAATTTTGGGGCCGATTTATAAATTCTTGTTGTAACCATTTAGGGGCTTCTTAAGCATACTCATGGGCTTCATCTTTAATAGGGAATAATTTCTCAACCATGAGGAACCATGCAGCGTTCCACCTACAGTTGGAAATGGCATGAATATGAATATCCATCTATGAATTTTTTTCATGCATTTCCAATGTCCTTCATGTTATTTTTCTTGAAACAAATTCAAACAACTTTGGGCTTCATGACCACAATTCCAAGGCTTCTTAACCACTAAGCCACTTAACCATATTTCCATCCATATTTCCATGGATTCTTGTAGGATTCTTCAAAGTTTATTCCCATGAGGGCCATTCTTAAAGATACGCCATAAGGGGACCACTTTAGAGATTCTTTCAAATAAACCCATCACTTCTAGGGGATTCTAAAATTTTTCTAAGGTTGACATCAATAATAACTAAATCACTTCTAGGGGATTCTATACTTCTTCTAGGGTTGACATCAATGACAACCAATTTTCTAACACTTTATTCATTACTCTATGTACCCATGAATCTACTTTGATCCAAACATTGTTGATTGGGATCATGTGGATTTCCCCGTGCAACAATTGCAAGATCACCTTGATAAACCAATACAAATTCTTGATTGGCATCACAGTAGAGCCTAATTTCCTATCATTATGGCTAGTCATTATCTTAATATAAGAAGGAATTTTTCTCACATTGATGTGGATAGGATCCATAACATAGTTACCGAATTAACGAGAACTTTGACCCAAAAAACCCATATTTGTGCAAAAAAAAACATGAAAATCAACCCCCAAATCGAAAAGTGGTGCTATCGGTAGCACCATTTTTTCAAATAGGGTCAAAATTATAACATTTTTCAAACATGACCTTCAAAATGAATACATTAGCTCAAAAAAACCTTAAAAATATCACCTAAAAAAAGTGACACTACCTAAAGAAAAATATTTTTTTTAAGTATTAAAATTATTGCTAATTATGACCTAATTGAAACTGTGGTCTTGACAACAAATTCATATGCAAAATAAAAAAAAATAAAATTGATTGAAGCTTCTTTGATGTCTAGAGGTAGAATATCTTCTTGGAGATACATCTCTTCTACATTCATTCCTCTCTAAATCTTGTTGACCATGATCCTTTCCTTTGAGAATATCTGGATAATTCTTATCCTTCTACTCATTCTTCCTTTCTAACAACTTGGAACACTTGTATTCAACTTTCTTTACTAATGGTGTGGAGCTTTCTCTCTCTTCAAGGCTCTTCCTGGGAATCGAATTTCCATATTCTTTGCATGAGGTCTCACCAATGTATCCAAGACCTTATTTATTGAATGATGATGTTTCACAACTAAGAATATATTCTAGTACTTGAGAACTCTTCAAGTTCTTGTTGAGATTTTCAACTTCAACCCTCAATGAGATGACTTCTTGTTCAAGCTTCTCACAATCTTCTTCTTTCTTCATCATCTAGATCTTCATTACTTATTCCATTCTCTTGGCTTCTTCAAGTTTGGTTTTCAAGGACATGATTTATTCTTCAAGTCTTCTTTCTTGTTGACTAAATTATGCTTCAATCTTGTTTAAGTCCTCATATATTTCTTTGAGATCACTTGTCAATATATCTTCTCTCTTTTCTTCTTCCTTTACCTTGATTTTTAAGTGAAAAACTTCATAATTTTTGTTGGGATTTTGAGAATGTTCCTTTAGCTTGATCAATTCTTCTTTGAGTGACTTGTTTTCCCTCCTTTCTCTTTTTAGTTCACTTAAAGAACTGATTATTTTTTCCTCAAGATCCACTTCACCTTATTCATCATTGTATTTGTCATTTTTAATTTCTTCTTGTAGATCTATCTTACATGATGAGATTATTTCCTCTCGTTCTATCTCAACATATTCTTTATTCTGATCAGCATGCTCTAGCTCTATTATTACAAGAAGAGATTCCTTATAGTATATATTATGTAGCTTATCCCAAATCTCTTTGGCTGATGAAAATTGTCCCACTTTGACTTTTACCAAATCAAGTAATCCATCTAGGATGGCATCCATCATTATTTTTTTGTTCCTTTTTAATTTCTTCTTGGCTGCAGTCTTGTTGACGGGCGAAATTGACCGCTCATCAACTGGAGGAGTGAATCCGGTCTGGGGTTGTCTAAATAACCCAAGACGTTTGGATTAATCCACTCCGATGGGTTTAGCGGCTCCATTAGCCGGTCTAATTCCTATGAAAGTAAAAAAAACAAAACAAAAACTAAAGAAACTAACTAAGTGAAAAACAACTACGGAAAACTATATACAGTCTAAAATATATTCACAATTTACCAACTAATAGAATAGTAGTTCTACTTAATAAATGTACAGTGTATCGATATATTTATATTTCTATTTTATGTACAGTATTCACAAAATGCAAATTTTGATCGAAATCCGCAAAAATCATTATGAATTGACAACAAAGCTATTGTTCAGTATTTTTGATTTGTTTATAACTTTTATAAACTAGAAATAAAATGACAGCTATCTAGTTGCAAAATAAAAATAAAAATCTATACGGTGTATCTAAACTACAAAAAATTCTTACATTAATTAAACTAATATAATGCTCCTAACAAACTAACCTATAATCGCATATCCTATGTGTCCTGTGCGTAACATCTACGTTTGTTGTTTGATGAGGCCAACCCGCACCAGATTTTACCAATGCTTCTCGTAAACGCGAAGCAGTAACACTTTGAATGCTAATGATAGAACAAGTAAGATATGTAGCAACAACAATTTATAATTTGAAAAACAATCATATTAAGATAAATCTGAGTATGAAAATTTGCATATAACTGCTCATTGAATAAAGAAGATCAATCTTCTAATCATCAAATGTGAACATATTAATTGCTGTATATAAAATGAGAGACATAAAAACATGGACACCATATAAATCCCATCACATCAACTTGTAACAAATTATGATATCTAAAGTAGTCAAAATTTGATTACAAATCAAAATGAGCAAAACTTGAACAAAAATATGATATATTGAAGATAAAGCTGTGCAAATATCCGCTTTCATTCAAGTCTGACAATCACAAATCCATGGTTTCTGCTCCCAGGAAACAATGGGATTTAGTTTACAAAATAATACATTTATAAAGGCCACAGGATCAAAATACTTCCTGTGGAAATCATCAAATCTGTTCCAAAAATTGTGGGGAATACAATCTCCCAAATTCCCATTATTATCCAAAACTAACAGCCTAATCTAAAACCATGTAAAGAAATAGCATGTTCAGAGATGCCACTAGCGATCCAATCTCCTTTAGAATTCGTATGTACCTATAAATGCACAAGAATACATGATTTCAGATTGCATTTTAGTTGTAAAATCAAAGAATTCAAATTTTAGTAACTAGCTATAGAATCTCACGATTATGTTAGCTAGTTATAATTATAACCAGAATCGTGTTTTATCAAATCAATCCAAACAGAAATAGATGCAATTTGAGCAAACAAATCTTGTATTCTAATTCAAGAAAGACAGAATCATGCTAAAATTAAACAAAATCATACCAGCCATTATGAAATCAAATCGAATCATGATGGTTGTAGCTGCTTATACATTTTTTCTCTTAAAAAATCACATGTCCTGTAGATGTATAACTTGCTGGCAGACTAGTTGAATATCCTTTGAATTGATCAAGGGTTCACAGTGGGAGGCTGAGACACATGGTTGGATGGAAGAGAGGGGTGCCGTGGGATGCTAATGCACAGGCCTGGAGAAGTCACAAATGTTTCAACACTTGCAACCAGATCAAAATGCACCTTTCAGCCACAGAGAAAATCTGATATTTGACCTCTAAAGGATGAGCTATACCTCTGTAATTGTCCAATTTATGGGGAAACCACTCATTCTGAAGGTAAAGGGGCTTATTTCGGTTCTGGGTTTTCAAGGGTTTGATCTAGTTCAAAACCGTTTGCTGAGAATCGCTCACGCAAAAACGTGTCTCTGGGAGGCAATTACGGGGTTAGCTTTAAGAAGTCCTCTCGGGCATTATCAAACAATAACAAAGTCTGGACACCGTTGGGTTCAATTATCACTATAGGAGCCATAGTTAACAGCAAGAAATCAACATGGGATTCGGCGATAGGGTTTGACAGAACAGAAACAGAGCCATTTGCCACGAGCTTCCCCAACACAATGCAAAGGCAACTCGAAATGCTAGGAAGGAGTGTTAATGCTATGCATGCAAGGACAATGGTGTAGTTCGATGTCATGCAAGAACATCATATCAGGATGTACTTGGAAAGACACCTTGGTACAATCATAACAGTTGAAAACCATTATGTGCATATCCAAAAATTCAAACAAAATATCAAATGAACAATTGCATACCCACGATTTGACCAAAACAAATCAATATGTCGAATAAACCATTGCATCAAAGATTTTACAAATCAAAACCAAATTAACAATAGTCAAATACTAAATGGGTGTTGTTTTGTAACCAATGGTGTGTTTGAGGCCAAGGAATTATACCATGAAACAACCATGCTCATAACTAAATGAAATAAATCGACGATAAACCATAAAAATCAACCCTTTGATGAAATCAAACATGAATTCGAACCGTTTTGTTTTCATACTTGCAGTTATGAAAATGGAATTGAAAAGCAGGTATGTAAAAGGAGACATATAATGGTGTTGTTTAAATGAGAAAGGTTGCGATGAGTAATGAGAAATTAAAAACCCTATGTAGGCAGCTTATAAAAATAGAGATTGATATGGCTGCCAACAAGTCTTTAGAGGTTTCTTTGAAATGGTGTATCCTGTAACAACTAAGTACCAAACCTAATATCCTTGTGCTTGTAGGAATAATTTAATTCTTGAGCTCTGTATCTCATAGTCCTTCCATCAAAACTTGGTGTTCCATTATCTATGCAATCCATGATCCACCTTCCAGTGGTTAGATTGATTCTGAAGGACCTGTTCTAATACCAATTGTTGGTATATTCACCAATATCGAGGGGGGGTGAATCAATATTTAGAACTTTATACCATTTTCAATCACAACATGTAAACATTACATTATCAAAAATTTATCACTTATGCATTCAAGATATCATAAGAATATAACCATAGATAAATAATACCCCAGAATTTTACGAGGAAACCAAATTGGGAGAAAACCAGGGAACACTTTGTATTATATCTATCTTGAATATTACAATCACTTGAAGCACCAACTTCCAAAATTCTCCAATACCAATTGAAAGGAGGCACTGACCCTCTGATTTACAGGCTCTAACCTGAAGGAATATACAAATCCATAAATTCTATAGCTCCACATGAAAGGAGGATCCAATCCCCTTGTTTATAGGCTCCAACCTGAAGGAATATACAACTCCATGAATTCTCCAGCTCCAACAGGAAGGAGGCTCCAACCCCCTGATTTACAGGATCCAAGCTGAAGGAAGCTATGACTCCCTATGTTCTCCATCTCCAACTAGAAGGAGGCTCCAACCCCTTTTCCTTTCCCCTTATTTACTCCCTATAATATAAGTGTGAGACTCAACCTTTCATTGTTGTTGTCATTGATACATCATCATCATCAAAACCAAACTCAATCTGTCATTGTAACTGTCACTGATGATCATCATCAAAACCAAACTCCACTGGTAACTATAAATGTCATTGATATTGATACATTTTCATCATTAAAACCATATCGATCCCAATAACCACATAAATATTATGCCAAGATCATCAATAACATCTCCAAATCATGTACTCAAAATCACCATGATATGCATCAAGGTTATGTGCAAAGATATGCCTCAAGAATGTACCAAAACATCCAAGATATACCTCAAACCATGTGCCAAAGATATGTCTCAAGCATATGCCAAAACATCCAAGATATGCCTCAAACCATGTGACAAAGATATACTTCAAGTATATACCAAACATCCAAGATATGCCTCAAACAATGTGCCAAGCATGTGCCAAAATATGTCTCAAGCATGTACCAAAATCTCTAATATGTGCAAAAAACCATAAGTCATGATATCCAAGATGTCCCTAAAATCATATTCCCAAAATCACCAAGCTATGCCTCTATCCATGTGAAAAATACCTCTAAGATATGCCTCAAAGAATATATCAAAAATATCCAAGATATAACCATCAAAACATAAATAAAGACATACCTTTAATCATGTAACAAACTGATGCATAAGATCTTATACCATGAGACCTTCCTCATATTCATCATAAAGAAGATATCTTCTTATTCAACCTTTCCTTCAGCCTCATTGGACAAAATTGGGAAACTCACATGACAAGTCATGTGCATCCTGTGGGGTCCTCGCTAGACACACTATACCTGACCTAGGAGGGTATGCTCAAATAGGGATTTTTAAAAACCCTTCTCCTATATGCGGATTTGAGACTTCTCCTTTGTACAACTCCACTAATTTAGTTTCACTAAGATATCACACACTTTTTGTTGGCATTATTGATTATGTGTTATCATTGATGGTAACATGAGTCAAATATGTACAATAAATAGAGAAAAAGGAAGATCACCTCAGGGCAAAGGTAGATCACCTTGGGGTAGAAGCAATTTGTGATCAATGTTGATCACGATAGGATCAACATTGATCCTATGTTCCTAAATATCAATAGAGGTAGAATGCATAGAATCCACGTACAAAAGGAGTAATGAAGCACAAGGAATTAAGAGCTCAGGAGGGTTAACGACTAAAGATTAGTGCATAAAATAATGCACAAACATTAATCAAAGTTCAGAAGAGATGGCGCATTTTAAGTAACACTGGAGACAGAGTTCTGTGAGTGAAGAAATCCTTTTGTAAAGGATCGAGTTACAGGAGCCATTCATTCTTAGTGAGGGACAATCTAGGATTGTTAGATCAAGTTGAAGTCAGATAATGGGAAGGATTAAATCTCAACCATCAGATATGGAGTAGCAACATTATGGATAGTTGGATCAATCCAGAATCATAGATCAAGAGAGATTAAATAAGACCCATCATATTTCGTGGAGTAAATTCATTTGATCTCTCAACCATTAGATCATTTCAGGATCTATCTTGATCATCAGATAGAAACAAGTGGAAGGACATGATAAAAGGACCCCATAAGACACAAAGTCTTGAAACCCCTGAAGTCTCGAAGTAAATAAGGGCAATCAGATATGAGAAATGCATGGTGAACATTGGATGAGGATAGGCACGTCCAATAGTGGTCGACTCTAGTGCTGACCACTTTAGTGAAAAGGATTCTAAAACATGTAATTTTACTTGAAGGTCAAAGCCCTAAAGTCACGAAATCGTGTCGACCATCGGATAAGAGGAAGAGCAGGTAAATCCCGTCAACCGTTGATATGGAATGAATATTGAAACCATTAGATCGTGCTAAAAGGAATAATGTGGTCAACTTTGTAATTGACCTACTCTAGCGATAAGAATCTCATATAAATCAAGAAATCCCAAACTCAGGAGCCCCAGAGTTAACATAATCCGTCGATCAATACAAGAAAATATCTACAGTGATAGATCTATTCGACACTTCGACAGTGATTGAAGGATGGTATAAAAGTGCCAAAATTCATGAAGACATGAAGTGTAAAGATAAAGGGAGACATGTGGGAGAAGAAAAATATGACACGTGGCCCAATCCACTAGTGACAAGTGTCAAGGTATAGTTGACACATTAGGTATACAAAAGTTAGGAATCAAGGTGACACATGGAAACCACTCATCTAGTTCCATGTCAACAGTGACATCAACAAGCCACGTCATTCTAGGAATACATCCTCTGGGGATGTCCAACTTCTCCCACCAACAAATATACCTGAAGCGCTGAAGGCCGAAGTCATGAATTAATGTTTGGTCGTTGATATAATATCCTATTTAATATTTCTTGATCGTTCAATCAAGTATAGTGGAAGAATAGCATAAGCGTGAATCGCCAAGAAATGATAACCATTGATCTACTTCGGGATTTTTATCGATCGTTGATCAAGCATAATGGAAGGATAGTGTAAGTGGAGGTGTTAACTGATAGCAAGAAATCACCACAAATTTATGACTTATTCAATAGGTAAACACTCTGGAGGGATTGAAATACTTCAGAGTTCGAGTAGCCTAGAGTCCCGAAGTCATGAATAGTCGAATACCCAAAGAGAGGGAGCTATGTTGTTCCTAAGTCTATGGTCCTAGCTCCTGGAGATGTGAATTTTATCAAGTAAGGAGTGTCTATAAACCCTTCAGTGGAATTTTCTCCAGAAGAGTTGGAAGACTGCAAAGGTCAGAGTCCCAAAATGCCGAAGTCCTGAAGTGAACAAGAACCTTCCACTTAGCTACATATTAAGTCCCGACCATTGATTTTTTTGAATCCTCTCGATGAGCCAACATCATCCATCCAATAGAAGATTAAATATTGACCGTCTGATATATTAGTGAATACAGTATATGCACTTTGGTGAAATGTACTCCGAGAGGATTGAATGACTACAAAGGCCAAAAGTCTCGAAGAATGAAGTACTGGAGAACCTGGTTCCATCACCGGTGATCCAAAATAAATCTCATGATGATGAAAGAAATAGGAATGAATTATTTCATATAAGAGTTGTATCTAAACACGATAGATACCTTATTTGATCTGGGTTCCCAATTAAATTTGATATCTGAAGCACTTGTCAAAAATATGGGTTTTCAAACTAAACCACATCCAAAGCCTTATCCTCTTGGTTGGGTATGTGATAAAGAAAAAAATAATGTCACCAAACAATGTAGGGTCATATTTTATATTGCTTCAAAGCTGATTGATGAAGTGAATTTGGATGTTGCATCACTTGATATATGTGGCATAGTGTTGGGGAGTCCTTATCTTTATGATAGAAAAGAAATCTTCTTTCATCATGAGAAAAAATATCATCTTACTAAAGGGGGATTGGAATATATTGTTAGATCCCACAGCATGAGTGTAAACACAACACTTGTTAGTGTGGGACAAATGAAGAGACTCATAAACACTAATAAGAAATGTGTACTCATGGTTGTAAGGGAAAAATATGTCAGAACATCCGACACTTTTCAAGGATGTGATCCTTCTCATAAGAAATAATTAATTGATATTGTTTCTAAGTATGATGATATTTTCCAGGAACTAGATGGAATACCTCCTAAGAGGGAAATCCAACATGAAATACATCTTGAGCAAGATTCTCCTCTTCCTAATGTGGGTATGTACAAGATGTCAATTGTAGAGATGAAAGAGTTCAAAAAGCAAGTACAAGGCTTATTGGATGAAGGGGTCATCATGCCCAACTCATATCCTTGTGGTTCTCTGATCATAATGGTGCCAAAGAAGGATGACACATGGCAAATGTGTGTCGATTATCAAGCCTTAAATAAAATCATGGTGAAAAATCGAAACCCTCTTCCTCATATATATGATTTAATTGATCAATTGAAGATTGTTGTTTATTTCAGTAAGTTGGATTTGCGCAGTGGATATCATCATATTAGGGTTGCATAACATGATGCATGGAAAACTGCCTTTAAAACCAAACATGGATTGTTTGAGTGGTTAGTTATGTCATTTGGGCATTGTAATTCTACGAGAACCTTCATGCGTGTGATGAATGATGTATTCAGGCCATTTCTACATGATTTTGTGATTGTATATTTAGACGACATTATTATATTTAGTGGGACTTGGGATGAACATGTAAGGAATGTAAAGAAAGTATTGGATACTTTGCAAAGGGAAAAGTTGTATTTAAAATTTTCCAAATGTGAATTTGGTAAGACTGCATTTGTATACTTAGGTCATATTATAGGAGGAGGACAATTGAAAATTGATCCATCCAAGATTGATGTAATTGTAAATTGGCCTGAGCCCAAAAGTGTAACTAAAATATAGAGCTTCTTAGGTGAATTACAGTACTAGAGGAGATTCATTTCAAACTTCTCCTTTATAGCAACTCCTTTGCATGCTTTAACCAGTGTGAAGAACACTTTTCAGTGGGGAGGAAAGAAACAAAAATCTTTCGACACTTTGAAGGAAACGATCAATACCACACTAGTATTAGCACTGTTGAATATTCAACAACCTTTTGATATTGAGATAGATGCCAGTGGGTACGCCATGGGTGCAGAATTGATGCAATATTGTAAGCCCATCTATTATCACTCTGAAACTTTTAACTAAACTGTTGTTAACTATCCTACGTATGTTAAAGAGTTGTATTCATTAGTTCAAAGCGTAAAGAAATGGAAGAACTACTTGTTAGGGAAGGAAACAATCATACATATATATCATCAACCCTACAGTATCTCCAAGCACAAACCAAACTGAAACAATCTCGACATTACAAATGGATGGGTTTTCTTCAACAATTTCATTTGGTAATCAAATACAAAAAGGGTATCAGTAACAAGGTAGTTGATATGCTTTCTATACCTCCTCTTGATGCTTCTATTATTTTGAAGAATGCTTCTTTATCTCATGATATCTATGTGGAACAATATGACATTGATGAAGATTTTAAAGAAGTATTTGAGAAGCTAACCCATGGTGCACAGGTAGAGAACTATTGTCTACATGTAAAACTACTCTACCATCTTGGAAAGCTATGTATTCCTACAAGTGAATGAGTCCATGTAATACGAGAAGCTCACACTTCTCTTTTGTCTGGGCATTTTTGGGTAGGAAAAAATATGGCTCATCTGTAGAGGTTTTGTTACTGGCCTCAGATGAAAGAAATTGTAACTAAATATGTGAAGGGGTGTGTGATGTTTTCTACTTGTAAGACGACTAATAGAAAATTGGGGTTATACTCACCACTTCCTGTTCCATCCCATCCATGGGAAAGTATCTCCATGGATTTTGTTGGGGGTTTACCAATGTCAAAAAGTGGTCATGACTATTTGTATGTCATAGTGGATAGGTTTAGTAAGTTGTGTGTCTTAATTCCATGTAAAAATAAGATCACTATTGAGCAGACTTCTAATCTCTTCTGTCAGTATGTTTGGGTTCACTTTGGGTTACCCACATCCATTATCTTGGATCAATATACTAGATTACTTGGGGATTTTTGGACAAGATTGTGGAGAATTATGGACACCAAGTTGAAGAGGAACACTGCTTTCCATCCATGGACCAATGAACAGACAAAGGTTGTTAACCGAACAATGGTACTTTTGCTTCGAGGCTACTGCAAAAATCATCCCAAATTATGGGATGAACAGATACCCTATGTACAACATGCTTACAATTGAGCCTTACATTCCTCCACTCAGTGTTTTCCTTTTGAGACATGTTTTGGGTATTTTCCTAAGGTCCCCTTAAACTTGATGTATCAGAGAGACGTCGATTCAAATGAAGAAAGAAATGAAGATAGGGATCACAAGTTCATTCAAAGGATCCAATAGGTACATCAAGAAGTTAGGGAACAATTAGAGAAAAGTCAAGAACAATATAAATCTTGGCATGAAAAACACAGGGTTGATCATCAGTTCTAGGTTGGAGACCAGTTATGGCTTCACATCAGCAAGGAGAGATTGAAGGGTCAAGGCAAGAAACTCAATTCCATCCGTTATAGACCCTTCACTATTTTGGAGAAAAGTGATACCAATTCTTTTTGTCTAGATATTCTACCTTATATGAAGATCTACTCAGTTGTAAATGTGGACAACTTGAAAATATTTGAGACTCCTATGATCATGGATCGGGGTGAGGATGTTTCAATACCTTTAGTTGATGAGTGTGCTCCTGAGTACTTGGATGAGTTGAAGGAAGATACCATCTTGGACAGAAGGATGAGGACTTCACGCAGGGGTGATGTTGATTATCTTCTAGTGGGATTAAAGGGTACACATCCAAGAAAGGCATAGTGGATTGATAAGGACAAGGTGAGGGAACTCTTCCCTCACTTAAATTTTTATTGATGAAAGATTTTGGTGGTCCAAAAAGCTCTCAGTGGGAAGGTGTGATCCAAAAAGGATCCAGAGAAGACTAAGGACAACTCAAAATTCATAGAAGTAACTTAGGAAGCTTAGAATGACCTCAATAGACTGAGAAAGGGAAAAAAATTCAAAGTCCTCAAAACTCAATAAAATGGGCATCATTGTGAAGAGCGCATCACAATCTTTCCAATGGCGTAAATGGATCGTCAAACAGAGTTAGGGATCAAAATGTTTGACAACACAGGTATTCCAATAGAGGATGAACACCTTCAGTAACCACTCACATAACTAGATCAAAGATCAACACACTGATGTTTTCACGTGGTAAAACCCCTACAGGGAAACATCCACAGCCCCAACCAACAAAACCACATGGACCAGTTTATTAATGCAAAGAAAAATATTACAGAGAGATTTTACAAGAGAGTTTCTCACAATCGATCATTGAAAAATGACCCTCCATGCTCTTTAAATAAAGATCATGGACCAATCGGGTGTTAAGCCATGGATCAATGGCCATTAAGATTGAGGAGAGTATGAACCGTCAGATCACTCTATGTTAGGAACATATCGTGACCATCAGATTTCCTAACTACAAATTCATACTAATGCATACTAAAGAAACACACTTTTACCTAATGACATATTAGACCAAGTAGATCTTAACTAACTCCTAAGTGTCTAAATATCCTAACATCCCCCCTTAAGAGCAACTCGGGATAGGA
>SNQJ01S0141494.1:24848-48479 GCA_010110895.2 Picea sitchensis | reverse complement strand
GGGGGGGTGGGTGGGGTGGGGGGAACTTAAGTCCTAGGGAATATTTTATTAATATTCCGGAAAAGTGTAAAGTTATGGACAATTATTTTATCCTGAGTTCCCAATGATGGGAATGAGTCACCATGTGGCTAATGTTACTTCTAAAGGTGACAAGTGTCCAGTTTAAGGCATGCAAATATATTGTTGGCCTTAATGTATTTTGGGGAGGAGGTTATTATTTTTCTCATATGCAGAAGGGGTCAGAATATCTGGAAAATCCGACTATTACCTTATCTGGAGAGAAGATATTGTAAGGGGTTTTTGTTCTGTAACCAGATTTATGTTGTTGAAGAGGGAGGTTGTCAGGCCCGTGAGAAGTCTCTCTGGGTGAGACATTGGTTGTTGAAGAGGCGGGTTGTCAGGCCCGTGAGCATACTCTCCAGGAGAGAGTTTTGTTTGGAATTGTTCCCTGGTGTGTTGGGCATTAGTTTTAGGGCTCAAAAACTTCTTGTTTGTCCTGTTGTTGGAACCCTGGAAGGGAAGTTGGGAAACCAAGGGAGTGTTGAGCAAAGAAGGGACACTCTTCCTTAAGTGTGACAGGTGTGTGGGGAATGAGATATTGTAGACTTGTTGCAGTAGTGGCACCTTGGACCGAGCAATTCTGCTGAGTATCCGACCTTAGCCTGTCACTAGGAACCCTTTTTCCCTAGTGGAGTTAAGCCCCAACTCGAGGGTGACCTGTTGTTGAAAGTATATGAGCAACAAAGTATACGTCTGGGAGGAACGTCTGAGTTCTATGCACAACTGGTGACTTTCATAAAAAATAAGTGTTCTTTATGTGCTTATCTCATTCATTGTGTGCTTATTTATCTATGTTTGATATGGATTAATTCTTATATGTTGTCACATATAAGTAATTGTTGTTATTATGTTTAATGTTGCTTGCACATGTAAGTGTGGTGTTGATAGTTATTATTGTAGTTGTGCATGAATATGATGAATGTTAATAGTCTTGCTTGTTAAGTTAACCTTATGATATTGTTCTTGAGTCTGCGAGACAAGGTTTGAATGGCCATGCACACAGGAAAGTAGCCTGTGTGCAAAATAGGCTGGAATTTACTTGTGTGTACATGGAATTAGACCCCACGCATAAGGAAAACATAATTGGTGAGTGACGCCAGAATGGTTGTGCATGTAGTAGTGATCTCACGTTCAGAGTGAATGACGGGAACAATAGTGAGGTGTGTTCAATATACTTGTTCATGCAGTTGTTTTGAGTTACTTCCGCTATGTTTTAAGTTATGTAAAAAGGAGAAGGTTAGTGTGTTACGACTCAACTTGAGGTTGAGTGCGTTACTTCAAGTGATACTACGTAGACTAGTGTGTATAATAGAATCCGCGCAATAGATTTTTGGAGTAGCATTGTTCAGTAGTAAGCTGAGTAATGTTACAACATGGTATCATAAGCAGTTGGTAATAGGGATGTTAAAGAGCGACACAATTTGAGGTTGTGTGACGTGGCCCAGCCTGGGTGGTTGGGGATGTTACATTGTGGTATTTGAGCTATTGGTTAAACACTGCAATTGTATGGGMCATAGGTCAACAAGAAGCATTAGATCTCTAGTYTCAACAATAAGCCTACATGGGTAGAGTTCTACGYAAGGAAAAATTCGGAATGGTAACTGGCCGAATTTGGAATTTTAGCATGGCCATGATGCACGTAAGATGAGAATGTGTAAGTGTGCACACTAAATGTTGGGTATTACGGGGTGCGACACTGGAACTGTGCATTAAACAATGGTGTGCAGATGTGCACACAAAGGTTTGGGATGTGCGAAACAAAATTGTGGTGCATGCACAATACAAATACATGGTGTGCATGTCAAATATCGACATCGCGCATTGTGTGTGTTGAATACCAGTGCGTGTATGGGATTCAAAATAAGGGATTTTGACAAGATGGTGTAGAGTTTTCATGAAGTTGTCTCATGAATTCATCTAACAAATCTTGTTTCCTGCACATTTTGTAGAATTATCAAAGATTAGAGTAGGACAAAATCAATGCAGAAGGTCAAAACAATGGAAGATGCGCAGAGGACTTACAATCTAGATAATGAATTTGGGTATTTGTATGTTGGTTTGGGTGCTGATGGTATATTATCCAAGGATAATCCCATAGATTTGGTAGAAACCATAAAGGGACTGCAAAAACATGTCCAAAGATATAAAGCTGATAATGAGAGGCTTATGCAAGCCAAGGAGTAGCAATATGACTTCAATGTCAAGTTGATGCAAATCATGGACATAATATAAAATAAAATGGATAAGGAGATAGAAACAAGTAGGTCAAGAAGTCCCAGGTCTCATGATGAGAAAATAAGAGAAGCAAGAAGTGTTTATGGGAAAACTCCTCACTCGCCAAAGCATTCATTCAGGAAAGCGCACAGTAGCTCAAGTCCATCTCATGTCAGGAAGCATAAGAGAAGGACTAGGGTGGATGAGCTACAAGGAGAGATGAATAAGATCAAGCCTCCTACCTTTGATGGTGAGAACAAGAAGGATGAATATCCAGAGACCTGGCTGCTGGGTATGAGGAAGTACTTCTAGTTGCATAATTATTCTGCACAGGCAAAAGGGAGAATTTCTATCTATCAACTAAAAGGAAAGACATCAATGTGGTGGGATCAGTTTGTGCAAGTGCAACACATTGATGAAAATAAGGTTACTTGGAGGGAGTTCAAGAGCTATTTTCAAAATAAATACTTTACCAAGAGGTACCATGACAAGAAAATGAAGTTCTTTGAACTCAACCTTGGGACTATGACAATAGATGAGTATGAAAGAAGATTCTTAGAGCTGCTGAAATACGTTGCATTCATCAAGGATGGGCAAGTTAAAATTTAGAGGTACTTGAGTGAGTTTCCCTCATTTATCATTGACAAGATACAATATGATGACCCTAAGACATTGGAAGAAACCATAAGGCATGCTAAATGTATTTATGATCAACAAAAAGGAAGACTGAATTTCCAAAAGGCTTGGGATGATAAGATGAAAAGCAAGGTGGATCATAGGAAGAAGTGGGCCAATCCACCATTTTTCAAAAATACTGCGCAAGGACATCCAACTCCCAAGGAGTCCAGAATGACAGAGACAATGGAGAAAAAGCCAAGGCAATAACCTATTCAATGTTGGGGTTTTGGCGGAGATCATATGTGTAGAGATTGCCCTCAAAGAGGTGAAAAAGCGAGGATTGGGTATAGTGTACAACAAGCTGCGAGAATTGAGGACATGGGAAAAAATGTACCTAGGATTTACACAGCCCTGGATAACAAGCAAGCTAAGTTTCAGTCTCACATGATTGAAGTGGAAGGTAATATTAACGACCAAACCATTGCTATTTAAATTGATTCATTATCTAGTCATAGTTATCTATATCGTAAGATGGTGGAAAGATTCCAATTGCTGAGAAGCAAGATTGGAAAATCTTGGTTAGTGAAGTTAGCTACATGAGAAAAAAGGAAAATTAATCATATGGTTAAGGCACATCTGATGGAGATGAATGGATTATGTACAAAGGCTGACTTGAATATCATACCTTTGGGGTTGTATGATTGCCTCATTGGTATGGATTGGTTGGACAAGCACCATGCTATCCTGGACTGTTACAATAAGGCATTCACTTGTTTGGATGAGGAAGGAAACTTAAGAATAGTCAAGGAATTCCAAGAACTATAACTATCAGAGAAGTTTTCTAATTGCAATTGAAGAAAATATACAGGCAAGGATGTCAAGTATTTTCAACGCACATGGAAGAGTGCCCAAGGATAAAGTGTCAAATGTTGAAGATTGCGCAGTACTAAAAGAGTTTGAGGATGTCTTTAAAGAGACATCGATGTTTCCACTGAAAAGAGATATTGATTTCTCTATAAACCCGATGCTTGGAGCAACACTTGTATCTAAGACTCCTTATAGGATGAGTATGCCAGAATTGAAGGAGTTGCAGATGCAACTTGAAGATCTTCTGAATAAGGGGTATATACGCCCAATTGTGTCACCTTGGGGTGCCCAAATATTGTTCGTGAAGAAGAAGGATGGTATGCTAAGACTTCATATTGACTTCAGGTAGTTGAACAAAGTAATAGTAAAGAACAATTATCCTTTACCAAGGATAGATGACCTCTTTGATCAATTGTGGGGCGTAGAGATATTTTTAAAGATTGATCTCAGATATGGATATCACTAAGTGAGAATTAAAGAAGAAGACATCAACAAGACTTCATTTAGAACAAGTTACAAACATTATGAGTTCACAGTGGTGCCTTTCGAGTTGTCAAATGCACCAATGTCTTCATGTGTTTGATGAATGGAGTTTTCAGAAGTTACATAGATAAGTTTGTCATTGTATTTATGGATGACACACTTATTTACTCAAAGTTTGAATAAGAGCATGAACAACACTTGAGGATGGTATTGCAAGTATTGAGGGAGCATTAACTTTATGCAAAGTTGAGCAAGGGCTCATTTTACAAACGACAGATTCATTATTTGGGTCATATAATTTCCAAGGAAGGAATAACTGTGGATCCGAAAAAGATAAAAGCCATTAAGGAATGGTTGACACCAAGAAATGTTGCAGAGGTGAGATCCTTTATGGGACTTGTAGGTTATTGTAGAATATTTATTGAAGGATTCTAAAAAAATGTGCATCCAATTACATCCTTGCAAAATAAAGGAGCACGATTTGAATGGACTTCGGATTGTGCAAAGAGTTTTCAGCACCTGAAAAGTTTGTTGACAAGTGCATCAATTTTGAGGATTGTTGATTCAGATGTAAACTTCATTATGTGTAGAGATGCATGCAAGGAAGGGTTCGATGGAGTTTTGATTCAGAACAGGCATGTGGTATACTACGAATTAATAAATTTAAGAGAGCATGAAAGGATCTATGCTACTCATGACTTAGAATCGACAGCCATAGTGCATGCCTTGAAGATGTGGAGACACTATCTCATGGAAAAATATTTGAGCTAAGGACAAATCATAGTGGTCTAAAGTATCTATTTGGAAAACCAAGTTTAAATGCTAGACACAGCAAGTGGTTAGAATTCCTCAGTGAGTATGACTTTGACATAAAGCATATTAGCATATGAGGAAATGTGAACAAGTTGGCTGACGCACTCAGTAGGAGGGTGCATGAGATGCATGCTACAACCATTATCATGTACAAATTTGATTTGAGCAACAAAATTTTAAAGGTTGCCAAATCGAATCAACACTATGAGGACATAAATGTGAACTCACAACAAGGTATTTAACAACATAAATTTGAAGGTTATGAGCTAAGAGGTGGTGGAATCCTCATGTATAGATGCAGAGTCTATGTGTCGAATGATCAGGAGTTGAAAAGTTTGTTATTGTCAGAGATGCATAAAGTTCCTTATGCTGGACATCTGGGCTACTAGAAGACATTTGTCGCAGTAAAAAAACAATACAATTGGCCAGGTATGAAAAAGAAGGTTGCTGGTTTTATTTCTAGATGCCTTAAATATCAAAAGGTCAAGGCTAAGCACAAACATCCAACTCGCTTTCTACATCCTTTGCCAATTCTTTAGTGGAAGTGGGAAGTTGTGACCATTGATTTCATTACTAAGTTTCCTAGGACTGCTAAGCAGCATGATTGTATTATGGTTGTGGTGGAAAAGCTTACTAAAGATTCCCATTTTATTCCAGTGAAGTCAATGCACAAGGTGACCGACATTGATGAAATATACATGCGATAAATTGCTAAGCTGCATAGTGTACCTAAGACAATTGTGTTTGACAGAGATTCCAAGTTCACCTCAAAATTTTGGAAAGGTCTATTCAAAGGATTTGGGATAAATCTGAACTTTAACCCAACATATCGCCCTGAGACAAATGGTCAAACATAGAGGGTAAATCGGGTGATTGAAGATATGCTCAAGATGTATGTGATGGATAAAACATCAAAATGGGAAGACTACCTTCACTTGGTAGAGTTTGCTTACAACAATGGGTATCAATCGTCTTTAAATATGAGCCAATTTGAATCACTTTATGGTAGAAAGTGCAACATGCCAGTGAGTTCGGACAACCCAGTAGACCACATAGTAGTTGGGCTAGATCTTCTCCGGGAAATGGAAGAGAAAATGGTAAAGATAAGGCATAATTTAAAGGTTGCCCAAGACATACATAAAAAATGTGTAGATAAAGGCAGAACCCACAGAGAGTTTAAAGTGGGCAATCATGTGTTCTTGAAAGTGAAATCCAGACGCAATTCCCTGGAGTTGGGAAAGTGTTCTAAGTTGGTAGTGCGCTATTGTGGGCCATTTGAAATCCTTGAGAGGATTGGTCCTGTCACATATATGTTTGCATTTCATATATCCTTTATTATTCATAATGTTTTCCATGTGTCATTGCTTAAAAAGTACGTACCTGATGCTAATCATATTATTGATTGGAATGTGATTTAGGTGGAGTTAGAAGGCGATTTTTGAGTGCGTCTGGTTTGCATTTTGGATCGAAAAATCAAGCAGCTCTGGAATTGAGTCATGGAGTTGGTAAAGGTCCAATTAACCTGATACGGTCTTGAGGATGCAACTTGGGAGTGCGAAGATGCTATGCAACTAGAGTATCCACATCTTTTGAAGGTTTTTGAAATTTTGTATGTACATGTGTATATGATGCACTGAGGATAGTGCATAAGGGGGATGGGAATGTAATGTGCCTAATTAGAACCCTTTGTAATTGTACATATAGGTTGGTGAGCCATGGTACCAATTGTAAATGTAAATGTACATATAGGATGGTGAGCCATTGGCACCTAGTTTTGGTTTTGCGTGCACCTAGGTAAGTGCACAGAGAATAGTTATCAAGGAAAGGGTGCACACATTTCACAGTGTTGCACACACTTGGGTAAGTGCATGGGAGCTACCTGGAAGTGCACATCAGACTGATATATATATGTATATGTATATGTATATGTATATGTATATGTATATGTATATGTATATGTATATGTATGTATGTATGTATATGTATTCAGGCCAGAGAGCCTGTGTAATTATGAGGCTGGTGAGCCAAGACATAGATAGGACAGTGCACCTATCCATGTAAAGTGTAACTATACACAAGTTATTAATAATATTACATTTCTGCACGCAGATAGATCAGATGAAAAGAGACGGGGGCTAACTCCACCGAAAAAAGGGAAAAGGGGGGGAAAACTTAGGTCTTAGGGAATATTTCATTAATATTTCCAGAAAAGTGTAAAGTTATGGATAATTATTTTATCCTAAGTTCCCGGGGATGTGAATGAGTCACCATGTGGCTAATGCTACTTCTGAAGGTGACAAGTGTCTAGTTTAAGGCATGCAAATATATTGCTGGCCTTAGTGTATTTTGGGGGGGATGCTATTCTTTTTCTAGTATGTAGTAGGGGTTAGACTATCTGGAAAATACGACTATTACCTTATCTGCAAAGAAGAGATTGTAAGGGATTTTTGTTATGTAGCAAGAGTTATGTCATTGAAGAGGCAGGTTGTCAGGCCCATGAACAGTCTCTCTAGGTGAGAGATTTTTTATTGAAGAGGCAGGTTGTCATGCTCGTGAGCATACTCTCTACGTGAGAGTTTTGTTGGGAATTATTCCCTGGTGCATTGGGCATTAGTTGTAGGGCTCAGAGACTTCCTGTCTAGCATGTTTTTAGAACCCTGGAAAGGAAGTGGGGCAACCGAGGGACTGTTGAGAAGAGAAGGATCACACTTCCTTGGGTGTGACAGGTGCATGGGGAATGAGAGATTGTACACTTGTTGCAACAATAGCACCTTGGACTGAGCAATTTTGCTGAGTATCATAACTTATCATGTCACTAGGAACCCTTTTTACCTGGTAGAGTTAAGCCCCAACTCGGGGATGAATAGTTGCTGAAACTACATGAGAAACTAAGTCTATGGCTGGGAGGAACATCTAAGTTCTGTGCACAGTTGGTGACTTTCATAAAAGATAAGTGTTCTTTACGTGCTTGTCTCATTTACCGTGTGCTTATTTATCCATGTTTGACATGGGTTAATCCTTGTATGTTGTAAGATATAAGTAATTGTTGTTATTATTTTTAATGTTGCTTGCACATGTAAGTGTGGTTTTGATAGTCATTATTGTAGTTGTGCATGAGTATGATGAATGTTGATAGTCCTTCCTGTTAAGTTAACCTTATGATATTGGTCTTGAGTCTTTGAGGCAAGGTTTGAATGGTCGCGCATGTAGGAAAGTAGCCTGTGTGCCCAAGAGGCTGGAATTCGCTTGTGCGAACATGGAATTAGACCCCATGTGTAAGGAAATCAAAATTGGTGTGTGACGCCGGAATGGTTGCACACGTAGTAGTGATCTCACATTTAGAGTGAATGATGTGCACGATAGTGAGGTGTGTTCAATATACTTGTGCACGCAGTTGTTTTGAGTTACTTCCATTGTGTTTCAAGTTATGTAAAAAGGATAAGGTCAGCGTGGCATGACTCAACTTGAGGTTGAACGTGTTACTTCAAGTGATAATGTGCATAATAGTGTGTAGAATAGAATCCGCGCAATGGATTTTTGGAGTAGCATTGTTCAATAGTAAGCTGGGTAATGTTACAGCATGGTAGCAGAAGAAGTTGGTAACGAGGATGTTACTGAGAGATAGAAGTTGAGGTTGTGTGACGTGGCCTAGCTTGGGTGGTTGGGGATGTTACAAAAATGCATCTATGTTCTTCATTTAAGTCATCCATTCACAAATTCCTCAAAAGAGAACTCATTCAAGGCATAAAATAGAACATCAAACGCTACAGTCACATAGGATCATCAAATACTTAGAAATATGCAAAAGGTCCCAAAGACAACTCGTCAATTTCACCATACAAATATCAACCAAGAATCATAAGTAAAAAAACATTATGAAGACCATTTGAAAGTATAAGATCAAAAGGATTAAGAAACCTCCATCAAAGACAATCATCAATAGCAATCCAAACTCCCAACTCTCTCAAGGTAGGTAAAGAATAATGATTAGGCTAATAGTAGTAGAGGATTAAGCATTAAAGTTCAAATTTTAGTAAGGCCCCCCTTTCCTTTCGCTTATAACAAAAAAACGAAAGGGGGGTTGTTGTGGCCACAACAATCCCCTTTCTTTTTTGGAAAAGAAGATAAGGGGAGGAAACTCTTTAAATACCTCTTGATATAAAGAAGGGGTAATGTGCAATTAGATGATTGTAATGTTTAAGGGGTTTTGGCCTTAGATAGAGGTCAACAAAACATCGTGGGTAGAATATCCTTAATGTCTTTAGAAAAATAAAAATTCAAGAAGGAAATACTAGAAGGAAGACAACATACCATAAAGGGAGGTCTTAGATTAGGGAGTGCCTCAATGAGTGTTTCCAATGGTAATCATATCCTTAAATGCAAGGTGGGTACAAGATCCCATAAAAAAATTGTCCCTTAAGAGATTGGCTCTTCATTACAAACTCGAGATAATTATAATCCAACAAACTATGTGCAAGGGGGAAAAAACAAAAGGAGTTTTCTCTTCTTTCCTCAATGACTAAGACTCTCTCACTTCAGATTTAAATGGGAGATCTGGAGGCTTATTAACATACTAGAACACATCCTTAAATCTTAAACAATCCTCTATTTTCAATGCAAGGTTATTTACATAATTGAGGTCAATGGAATTATAAAAGACCTTTTCTGTCATCTACATGTATGGTCCTTATGAATATAGGTAGGTTTTCTAGGAAAAATTATTCAGGCCAAGAATCTTAAAACAAGATAATGTATTTTTAGGTGGGGACCTAAACTACACTAGTATAATAGGGGAGGTAGGGGAACACATGTTAGGTTAGATCCATTGCCAAATTACTTTGTTTATATTTTGAAGAAGTAGGACTTTGTGACGTGGTGCCAAAAGAACTTGTACCCACTTGGAAGAATGTTAAGGTAGGGGATGAAGGTGTCTCTAAAATATTGGATAACTTCATGGTGGTAAAGAGGGTAATGATGTATGCAGATAATATTAGGACATGGGTTGGAGAGGGTGGTTCATCAAACCATCTCTTGATTCTCTTACAAATTGAGAAAGATGATGACACACCTCCCAATTCTTTCAAATTTAATCCAAAATGGCCAGAGAATGAGGAATTGTGACTCTCTAATGAAAACTCAACAATGTTTCAATTTTTAGAGAACTTAAAGAAAGTTAAAAGGGTCACAATAAGCTAGCAAAAACAAAACTTTGGAAATTCCCAAAGAGATTTACTATAAGTAGATCCACAGATTGCGAGCATTTTTAACTAAAACAAATAAGGGATTTTTTTAGAAGATGAAAAGGCACAACTACGATTTTGGAGGAGAAAAAGAGAAAAATATTAGAATGATAGTAATCTAGATGGAGGATGAAAAGAAACGATATTTGGTTAGCATAAGGGGATGATAATACTAAGTTCTTTTATAACTATTCAAAGAATTGGAAAATCATCAATACAATATGGGAAATAGGAAGGAGGATAGGACCAAGGTCAACATGTTTTAGGATATTGCATAGATTGGGGTAACTCTCTTCCATAAGATATGCCAAGAACCCCCTAGGGAAAATATAAATAAATTATCAAAATATTTTCCTATTTTCTTAGGCTCATTGACCGAGAGCATGATGAAGATTTAATAGTAGAAGTATCCAAAGGAGAGCTTAGAGAATTGGTGAAATCCTTTCAGAAAGGAAAAAACACCATGTCTCGATGGGTGGACAAGGGAATTTTATTTAGGAACTTATGACTTAATAGAGGAGGATTTATTGAGGGCAACAGAGGAATCGATATATTTGGGAAAGGTTCTAGGCTCCATCAACTCAACCTTCATAACCCTCATCCGAAAGAAAAATAATCCATAATCCTTTGAGGACAACAAACCAACATCTTTATGCAATGCAATTTACAAAATATTTGCCAAAATTATGGCCAACAGATTAAGGAAAGTTTCGTACGACTCTATTTCTCAATAACTATTTGGGTTCTTACATGAAAGATAAATACATGATGCAATGGGGGTGGATTAGGAAAACTATAAAAACAAAAAATATTCTCGTGATGGTTTTAAAATTGGATCTATATAAGGCCTATGATAGGGTAAGCTTATTGTATGTTAGACTAATTCTAATCCATATTGGAATGAGTCTTCATATAGTAAATTGGATAATGGGTTGTTTGTCTTTAGTATCCTTTGCAATGTTAATCAATGGTTTAGCATTTGAATTTTTTACCCCTTCAAGGGGATTAAGACAAGGTTGTCCCATGTCACCTTTCCTTCTTCGTTTGGTAGCTAAAGGCCTAAGAAGGGCAATAAATGAGCATAAAAGGGATAAAAGTAGGCAACACTCTAACATTGTCTCACCTTTTATTTGTGGATGATGTAATTTTGTTTGGTTCATATACTATGAGGGAAGCAAAGAAACACAAGGAACTCTTAGATTTATATTGTATATCAACTGGGATGGAAGTAAACCTGCATACATCCACTATAATTTTTAATTGTTTAGTATCCAAGCAAGAAAGTAGGTTGTCCCAAATACTTCATCTCACAAAATATTTAACAGATTCTTTCGTGGCAAGGTGTTTAGGTCTTGTCCACCAACTTGTTTCACTATGAAGCTAATGAGAGTTGGTTCTTTTCTTTGCAATATTTATTTTCTTCTTTGATCTAGCAAAAATAAAGATATAATTTTGATCTTCTAATTTTGGATTATTGTGTTCCTTTTAGTATATCAACTTTCTCTTATTTCCAGCCTTAGTATTTCCATATATTTTCTCTTTTAAGGATTTATGATATACCTTTTAATAATATTGATATCTTGAAGGGTGAACTCCTCTACTATCCCCCAATGATTTTTTCCAAAATAATATATATATGTATATTCGATATTTCAAGTGTGAAATCAGAATATACATAGGCCTGCCTTTAAAGGCACTAGATGAACATTTTCTGTACTTTGTCTAAAAACAACGTCTAAATCTATCCTATGACTACTTAATTATAGTGTTCCTAGGCTCCAAAGGGGAAGCCTTTACATGTCTTTAAAAAAATAATATTTTTCAACCCTATGGCTTTAGCATTATTACAACAAAAACAAAAAGCCACACTAAGCTCGTGCTTGATATTCTTTCCTATCCCCCAATGATTTAACCAAGAAACTGTATCCCTAATCCACTATATTTTGTGCCTTGAGCGATTTTTGATAACGTTTGAAGCAATGATACAAAGTCTCCCTCTCTTCATGTTAATAAGCTCATTCTTACGTGTTAAGTACATTTTCATAGCCTTACTCTCAATAGGGGGAAGCCCAACTTCTAAAAGGTGTATTGGATAAGGTGCATTGCTTTTAATTTTAAAGTTACTTATTATTAAATGATTTTGGATTTGCTTGATTTTCCTCAAATTTTCTCTAATAACACTACAACCCCAAACCTCACAATGATAAAAAATTGTTGGGGTAATAAATGTGTCAAAATGGATCTTCTTTTTTTCCCAAATTGTTTGCAAGACCATAATAAGCTTTCCATCCTCCATTGATTATTTTTTCAACATTATAGTTCTAGTTTGGTTTGTGATGAGAATAAATTCCTAGATACCTATCAAATTTGACATCTTCCATGTTGTTATTATCATACACAAAATCAAGATATGTGATTTTCTTGGATTCAATGATCATTACCTTTGTTTTATCAACATTTATAGACATCCTAGAGTTAGAACATAATTTTTTGAGAAATTTAAGTTTTTTATAGATTCAACTAAGATCTTTATACACTTTTCTCATAGACAAACATATCTATGTATCATGCACACATTTGAGTTTTATGCATATATAAATTAGCGTAGTATTTTACTTGTTATTCTAGTTTAGCACACATATATTTTTACTTGGTTTACAGTTACACTTACTTTGTTGAAGGTTACTTACTTGGTTTAATGTGCTCTAAGATATGATATCCATCAATATAAAACTTATTTAGGGTTATAGCACCTACAACATGCCCTCCTCATAGCCTCCTTATTGGGACATTGAGAGTGATCGTCTACTAGGCCCTATGGAGACCCATATTTCCTCTCTTGATTTCTTAGAGATACCTTGAGCATACTTTCCCTTTTCCATCCCTTTGTTCTCAAAATGAAGAGAAGGTGAAGATTTAGATGATCGTTGGGCTCACTTGTGCTAATTGTTTGATTTTCTTTCATATGTTCCCTAAGCCAAGTTCACATCCTCTTTTCTATCAACATGATCCCACGTCCTTTCTTACATTTCCCTGCACAGAGTTGTGAATCCCTCCTTCTTAGACCCATTGAGGAACTTATAGAGCACCCAACTAGATTGTCCCACTAATCTCTTAGTTACTCCCAACTTGGACTTAGTGCACAATGACTTAAGGATGGTGTCACCTACTCTCATGGACTTAGTTATCTATCTTTGATATGGATCTAAATTTAGTGCAACAACGTGTGCTCATATGCTTTTGTTGCACTTGGATGATGATAGGTAGGGAAACATAGGATTTCTTGTAGCCACTTGGACCCAACGTAGATTCTTTTGGTTATTTAGATTCTTGGGTTGATTGTTATTTGTTGATGAATTTCCAATAGTTCTATGTACTCTTATCCCACCTCTTTGTCTACTACATATGCTACACTTTGCATGCGAAATATCTACCTAAATAGTTGGAGGTGACCTTGAAGGTCAACATAGATTCCCACAATAACCCGTTGTCTATAAGTAATTGTAGATATGATTTAGGACCCCCAAACAATTATTTCATATCCATTTCTTGTTTACTCTCAAATATGAGTACTTGTTGACTTTAGACCACCTCCAGTTGATTTATTGTCTTTGCTTAGATTTCTTGCATCATTTTGTGATTACTTCACTTTTTTGTCTATTTTGCTTGTTTCTTGCTTGTATGCATAGCCCATGCCTCCTGACATCTAGAGAACATGAGCATTCAAAAGCGTCCTCTAGGCGACATCGTTCAACCCATAGACTTAACAACACTTTACAATGACATCCTCACAATATCTCAACTCCCACAAAATAATGCAAGTGTGATTTGTGACCATGTTGTCTCTCTTTTAAATTGACTATATTGGTTATTTATTTTGAACATCGTCTATTTATTTATTGCAATTTTGCTTCCTTTCTTGATCAAACACCTATTAGATTAGTTTTTTTTTTTTAGTTATGTACATATTAGACTAGCTAAGTTACCTTACTTTTTGTCTTTAGACTTAGGTTATACACAATATGTGGTCCCAACTATATCAAACTATTAATGATTTGGTTTTCACTCACTTTCCCTTTTCTTCTTACCTTTCTTGCTTGCTTTTGCTTAATTCTTGGTGGCCTCTCCCTCCTCTACTAGATTCATTAACTTGCCTTCACCCTTTACAACAAACAAATCTTGGTAGACTTACACTCCTTCTAACAGGTCATAGCCTTACCTCCATCCTTTGACACACTACCTTTGTTATTGGAATAAAATGTAGCACAAAACATATCACTTCGTGATGCACACCACCCTAAGATGACAATTTTGAAGGGTTTTGCTTTAACTTGTCTCTTTTTTATTCCTTTAAGTGAGGTTTGTTAAATTTCCTATATACAAAATGGAAACCTAGTACAACTATTGAAGTAATAACAAGCCAACAATGAGAATCAAGAATTGGGGACAACTACACAGTTAGGTTTGGATTGCACTTGCAAATTCTAAAATAAGGAGTAAGACATCTACATGAAAATGAAGACATTGCCATGATCCTATTGTGTTGAGAGGCACATTTTACAACGTGGTATGAGGGATGATTATCATAAATGATTGAGTATAAAGTTGACCCTAGACTTTTAACATGTACAAAAAAAATAAAAAAAAATAATATACTTTCATAATAATAATAAGTGAAATTAAGAGCAAAGTTGTTTATGTAATCCAAAGTTAAAAGTTAAAGCAATTATGAAACATTTGGAAATTTTAATAATGTATTACATGTACATAGCCTAAAAGCAAAATTATTTAAGAGAAGTGAGAGTGGCTACTCCAAAACTTTAAAAGTTGAAGTTGAATTACAAGTTTTAAGTGTTTCATAATTACATGTTCAATAAATAGTAATTCAAATGGTAATTAGATCCTTTGACCATAACTTGTATTCCAAGTTAATTTTAGGTAACTACATGGTTTATGGTTTATTTTGCTTAGGTGTTAGTCAATATGATAATTATATAATTTATATTCCAAGATAATTTTAAGGGTAACTTCATCTTCTACTTTCTTTCTTAATATATATGATATTATAATCATATATATTTTATTTAAATGTTGCTCAACACTTTAATTATATATTCCTATGCTTTATGCTTTATTTATTTTAAGTGTTTGTTTATATAAATTGAAAAATTATTAAGACTATTGATTAAAACAATATTCTTAAATCACAAATTTTATACAATTTTTTTATTTAAATAAATTTATGTATATAATGAAAAATGTTAAATATATTATATATTAGAAAAATAATTAAAAATAATTGATAATATTTTTAAACTTAAATATATATTTAATTGTACAATAAAATATTAAATTAAAACTTTTAGATAAAAATTAAATAAATAATTACATTTAAAATTAATCAAATTATCATTTATAAAAAAAACTTAAGATCATTCATGAAAAAGATTAACTCTTTTTAAATGATAATATAAGGCTTAATCTAATCAAATGATGGTTCGTGAAAAAACTTAACCTTTTTTTTTATTACAATATAAATAAAACTATCTCATGGATGAGTAAAAACAATTTCATAATTTTGTTAGAAAGTTTTTTAATAAAAACTGTATATGATGAATAGAGTGTCCACTTAAAATATTATTGAACATTGCAAAACTTCATACACAATTTCTCTACACTAATTAAACCAGGATGTTCTGTCAAAAATAGAGAAATGGAAAGTTGCTATCTAAACATACTCTGCTATTGTGAATGCTAATTACACCAAACTTAACTTCTGCAGATGTTAGATTTAGATAGATTACCAATAAATAAAAAATTATATTTTTAACAAAAAAGGACGCTTACATCCATCCTGTACATGCACGTTTTTCCGGACAGAAACAAAACATTACATTCCGTTGCCGGGATTTGAACCCGGGTCGCCTGGGTGAAAACCAGGTATCCTAACCGGACTAGACGACAACGGATTTGTTAGGGAGACTGTGGAGATTATTTACTTGTAAAGTTAAGAAATTTACACTTATAATTTAATATTGACCGATGGAGAAATTTTCGTTTCCCTATAGTAACGCAGCGAAAGCATGGTGGGCCCAATACCCCACAGGTCCCAGGATCGAAACCTGGCTTTGATAAAAAAAACTGATCAGACGTGACATTTGTTTTGAATTCGCAGAGCTCTCACAGAGCTCCGTCATTTTCATGTAAGTTTTGTCTTCGTTACTGTTTATCTTCAACTGAACCGTTGTATTGCTGCTGCTATCAACAAAAAAATATCGATTTTATGGTATGCATTGTTACTCTCCGGCCAAATCCTGGGACGATATATTAGAACACTTCCAATGCCAATCTTTTAGAACACCGCCCATGTTTTTCCACTCATTTTTTTCCACGAGAAAAAAATGCTCTTTATATTCAAAAGGATATAAAAGTTTACATAACCGCGTCACCGGCTGATCATGCCCAATCTACCGCTACTTGGATTCAATTCATCTCGTCCCAACAAAATCCGCACTTTGTCAAAAATTGGAGATTGCAGATGCGGATCAGATCAAAGATTTAACTTATGTGAAATGCCTTCATGGCCATCCACCCAATATGAGAAGCAAATTTGATTCGGGAGAAGAAGCAAGGCTTGTTTCGAGAGAGAGTCAGCCACTTTGTTTTCTTCGCGGAATATGTGCTGGGAGGTAAGATTCCTGTAGAGAAGAGAGGCTTCTTTGGTCCCGTTCTTCCAGCTATTAAGGGCTGCCACTTGGAGATCAGCTTTTCCATTGAGCCAATCAATGATGATCTTGGAATCGCCAAGGAGGAGCAAAACATCTGTGTGACGGCTAGCCAAAAAGAGAGAGGTCCAAGCCCCAATGAGCTCCGCCTTGGTGTTGGTTCCCTGACAGCAATTCAAAGTCCAATGTATACTCGAATGAGAGTTTATCTTTATGTGCCCCCCTGCTCCACACAGCGAACCTCCCAATTGTGATGCCCCGTCAAACCAGGCCACCACCCTGTCCACCGGGATATGAAGAGACCGCCTAATCGTTGGTGTTGTTTGAAGAGTCTTGACCGATAGGTGTGCAGCCGGCAAAATAAGAGAACTGGTGTGGAGGATGGAAGGCTGCTTGGCATTAAAGAGTGCCTCATTTCTGGCCTTCCAGACGAACCAACAAATGTGGACTGGTAGCATTGAATGCGTGGACGAATTTTTGATCCAGTTTTGGAAGCATGACAAAATTGAGTTACCAATCCACTGATTTGGAGTTTTTAAAGATGTAGTAGTTGCTGTCCAAATCTCACGAGAAAAGGGGCAGTGTACAAACACATGCAGAGCGGTGTCAACGTCCTGGGAACAAAGCAAGCAACGGCTTGGTCCCACCCAACCTCTCGTCTGCAAGTTGTCCCAGAAGAGTAATTTGTTCTCTAAAAGGAGCCAAGAGAATAATTTGCATTTTAAAGGGCAAGCTGCCTTCCAAATCCTCTATCTCCAGGATGTTGAAGAAGTGTGCCAGGCTAAGTCGGCCAGGGCAATGTAAACATTTTTGGCAGAAATTCTGCCTGTTCTATCGCCCCCCATCCATATCAGATTATCCGCCTTTATTTTTAGATGAATGCCAGATGCTTTGAGACGCTGGACGAATAGGTCCCATTCAGAGTGTAGATCCGAGTTCAATTGAAGATCAACTCCGGAAAGCCAAGTGCCGCCGAGGGAGCCTGTATCAGATGTAATAAAGAATTGATGTAAAAAAATTAAATTTTTGCTGTGCAGCTGAGTTTGAAGTGCGGCAGAAAGGATGGCTTTGTTGTCCAGGTCGAGAATGCTGTCTCGTCCAACTTCTATCAGTCGACCGTCCCCAGGATCCCACGCTAGCCACTTTAGAATGATCGGGAGAGTGGCTGTTAGTTTTTTCCACAACTGTGAGCCGGATGTAGGATGAGCCTCCGCAAATCTGATCCAGATATGAAAAGGAAGATTATGTAAATATTTGGCCTTAATAACAGTGCTCCAGAATGTATTTGTCGTGAGTGCTTGTTGAAAGAAAGGCAAATGTTTGAGTCCCCAGCCTCCCTTCGACTTGGGCTTGGAGAGGACCGCCCACTTGCAGAGATAGTAACTTTTAGTCTTCTTGCAGCCAGCCCAAAGAAAGGTGAAACTGAGCTGTCTGAGCAAATTCAAAATAGATGCTGGGGTGTGAGCTATGGCCATCCAGTATACTGGAAGACTTTCCAATACGGCCTTGATCAAGATGTATCTTCCGCCCATTGAAAGAAATATGTTCTTCCAGTTTAGAATTCAGTCTTTGAATTTGTCCACGAGCCAGGTCCAATCCTTTGATGTGTATCTGGTGACTTTTATGTAAAATCCTAAATATTGAAAGCCCTCCTCCAAGGCTCTGCCCTCAATGCCAAATAGCTCTAATAATTCGAGTTTTAAAGAGTCCGATACCTTTGCAAGAAGGAAGCTGGATTTGGCGGTGTTGATTTGGAGTCCTGAAACAGCACAAAAAGAAGAGAGTATCGAGTGGATAATTGTCCATTCAGCCAAATTAGCATCAGTCATGATTAATACATCATCAGCGAATAAAATATGAAGGATATGAGTCAGCCCTGCCACTTTGATTCCTTTCAAAAGGCCCTCTGTTTGTTTGTTTTTTAATAATATGCTGAGGCCTTCCAGAGACAAAATGAAAAGAAGCGGGGAAAGGGAGCAGCCCTGTCTGAGGCCTCTCTCGCAACTGAAGGACTTAGAAGCTTCCCCGTTAATTAAAATGGCCAATGTTGCCGAAGAAACGCAGCCCATGATCCAGTTTGTTACTGCAGGGCCAAAACCACATTGAATTAAGATGAGGTGAAGAAAATTCCAGTTTAAGCAGTCAAATGCCTTTTTTAGGTCCAGCTTCAAGAGGATGGCTTGTTGTTTCTTGGTCTTTATGGTGTGGATACATTCTTGTGCCGTGCCCACTGCATCCAGGATCTGTCTACCTTTGAGGAATCCAAGTTGTTCATCGGAGAGCGCCCTCGAGAGAAAGGGTCGGATTCTGACAGCTATAAGTTTGGAGATGATTTTGTAGCAAAGGTTACAGAGCGAGATTGGACGGAAGTCTGAGAAAAATCGGGGCCGATTAGTTTTTGGAATCAGGGCTACATAAGTTTTGTTCAACTGAGGACTCACCCTCCCTCTTGTTCTCGTATCTTCAATGACATCCAGAATGTCTTGCCCCATAAGCTCAAAGAAATGTAAGAAAAGTTCAACCGACCAACCGTCGGGTCCTGGACTTTTCTCTAGTTTAAAGCTTTTTAAGGTCTCCAGAAGTTCTTCTAATGAGCAGGAAGAATGTAACAATGTAGCTTCCTCAGGTGTGATGAATGTAGGGAATAAACTGGCTACAGCTGTCTGCTCTGCAAGAGAAGTGCCAGGAGGGGCTTTGTAAAAAGATTTAAAATGTAAATGAGCTGCCGATTTGATCTCTGACTGTGTTTGGAAGAGATTTCCCGAATCATCTTCTATTTCCCAAATTTGCTTTCTGGATCTTCGGGCGCTGGCAACTTTATGGAAGTAAGTTGTGTTTTTGTCCCCGCCCTCCAGCCACAACATTCTACTCTTTAATCTCCAACGGTCCTCCTCTTCACGAAGTAAACTGTTATGTGCTTCTTCAAGTGCCCGAATCCGTTGCTCAACAAGCGCGCAGCTTGGCGACTGTAGCTGTTGAATTAGCAGAACATTCATCTCCGATTCAATGCTGTTACGCTGAGCCTGTTCTTTGAGTTTTTTGTCTTTTAACCACTGTATTGTGAGATTTTTTAAATTGCATAGCTTTCTGGTCAGATTACCTTGTGCATCGCCGGGGGAAATAAGAGAACTATCAGTCCATACCGATTTTACCAAAGAAGTGAACGATGGATCCTTCAGCCAATGGGAATTAAATTTGAAAGGATAGCCCTTTGCATCTCGGCCCTCTCCAATTTGTAGACAAATCGGGGTATGGTCGGAGATGAATTGATTCTGAATCCAAGCACGGCTACGAACAGTCGGAGGGAGCAAGGTTTCTGCAACCAAGAATCGGTCTAATCGCTTGGAAATTTGCGCTGTCCCTTGCCGACCGTTCCTCCATGTCGGCAGAAGTTCTGGAGGTTTTAAGTCTATCAAATCGTTTTTAAAAAATGTATGTTGAAAAAAGCTGGATAAGGGGTCAGGTTGGGCCGAGACACCCCAGATTTCTGATCTACTGGTAGTTAGATTAAGGTCACCAGCTATTATTAGATTTTCAGCCGCTAGAATTCCCAAGTCATCTAGGCGTTTCCAGAATTCCTTGCGGCCAGTGCAAGGTCCATAAAGATTAAGGAGGTTGATAGTGCAATGCAGTTCCAGGCTGTTTCTCGTAAGCAAAATGCCACCTGGGCTGAGCATCGGGGTGAGAGAGAAATGTTCCGGGTCCCAAGTGGCCAGAAGGCCTCCCGAAGTGCCAACAGAGCTTGCTGCACATGAGTGCCAACTCGGACGAAGAGAAAACATGAAATCTCTAGCTATTGAAGCTTCAACAAGGGTTTCTTGCAGGAAAATGAGAGAAGGCTGCGTCTGTTCAATGACTCTTTTCAAGGAGGTTTGTTTCAGAGGTCCTCCGACCCCTCTGATGTTGATGGAAAGCAAAATCATGTCTTACCTCTTGCCAGCGATTTAAGGCCTCTAAGCGCCCCTTGAGTCGGTGCTGGATTTGTTGATGTCGCTGTGGACGAGTCAGATAAAATCTTCTTTCTAGCACTTCGTGTTTTCAGAGGAGAAAATTCCTGGCCTACTCCTCTAGACCAGGTCGGGTCTTGAATGGCTGATGGAAAAAGCGTAGAAGATGAAGGACGGGCTGCAGGTCGCTCTGAATCTAACACAGGAAGCTTCCCATGATAGGTTTGGAGCGGAAGAGATGTAAAGGGGAGGGTGGGTTCAGGAATTAGATCTCTAAGACTTGCTTCCATATGTGAATCCGATGGGGGAGATTCAGTGAACCCTGCTAGAGTGGAATGTTCGGATGGGGCAAC
Organism: Picea sitchensis; assembly: GCA_010110895.2. NCBI lineage: Eukaryota > Viridiplantae > Streptophyta > Pinopsida > Pinales > Pinaceae > Picea > Picea sitchensis. The sequence continues at coordinate 27,159 of SNQJ01S0141494.1, read as the reverse complement.
TTCAAAGGAAAGTTCTGTCTCAAGTTGGGAGAAGGGTGTCGGTGGGGGGGATGAAACGAGAGGGGTCTGAGGAGTAGTGGAGGAAGTGGGTGTGTGGGAGGAGGTCGGGAAGGGAGGAATTAGTGGGGGGATTATAGAAGCAGTCTTGGGGGAAGGGGGCAGAATGAGTTCAGCATTTTCAGAAATAAATGTCTTGTCCGAGGCCGAGAAGGTGTTAAAGAGAGATGGGCAGAGGGTCTGTAATTTACTTACTAAATCCTGTTCCGAGTCCGAATTGTCACTTGGAGTGTAAGGCACCTCCAAAGGCTGATTAGGAGAAGAGAGGTAGCCATTGAAGTTCTCCTCTTCGGCTGGGTCCAAAGGTTCAACTGTAGGTGGAAATTTGGAGCAGTCTCTACGTAAATGCCCTGTTCTTCGGCAAAAGGAGCAGCGGAATGGAATGCCAAGAAAATCCAGATTCTGTGCAATATGTCGACCACGCCATTCTATCTCCAGCACTTTGGGAAGGCCCGCCTGTATGTCCACTTCTACGTAGATCTTTGCTAGTCTCCTGTCTTCAGTCTTGAGGAGATCTGAGTCAAGTTTGAGGAACCGTCCTATGGCTGCTCCAATCCTTTCGAGAGCTTGCAAATTCCAAAGATGCAGGGGTAGACCTGGCAGGAGAACCCAGAGGTGTCGATGTCCAAAGAATTCAGTGGCCGGATTGAAGCCAAGTCTCCAGCGTTTTAGCATGAGACTTCCTTCGTCTATAGGCCAAAAGCCTCCCAGAATTGTAGCAGAGTCTGTTGGGTTCTTAAAAACAAATCCAAGCCAGCCATGTGGTAACAAATGGAATTTTGGAAGGTATCCGAGGATGGGTTTCCAAGTGATCATCATCCAGTCTTCTAACTTTTGCTGACATTTTTGTTTATAGGCAAACCGTCCAACCAAAGCACATAAGGCTAGGTTACATGCTTCAGGTAATCCAATGTCTATTCCAAGCACTAATTTGGGATGTCTACGTTTAGGTTTCCACACCTTTTGGGTTCTTTTCAGAGAGTCCTTCTTCTTGTAAGTGGACAAAAGTGGTGTGATCTGTGAATCTGAGTGAGGGATAGTCTTCAGGTGGCCGGATTGGTTCTTATAAAGTCCAGTCTGGGATGTGCCTGTAAAAGGTTTATCCACGAATGGAAGGGAAGGTAAGTCGTTCGAGGATGGAGTCGACAGTTTGGTTGGAGGAGCAGGGAACAATGAGCGAAAGGGGGAAGAAAAAGGAAGAGTGGGAGCACCTTTCGAGGAAGTAGATTGATAGTGGCTAGCACACAGTTCATCTATCGAGGCCAGGACCTCTGGGTGGTCCCAAGGGTCCCCCATCTTCAACAGATGTGATCGAAACTCTAAGGATATGCCAAAGTCAACGAGAAACAATAGAAGGGGTTCGAAAGCTCTGGGGACAAGAGCTTAGTCAGAAAAGTGACTGACCTGTTCAGCGAGAAGGAAGGCTGTAACAGGAGTTCCACTTTTCAGGTAAGTAGACAGGGGAAGGTCGGTAGAAGGACAGCCGAGGTTGAAAAGTCAGAGGATAGAATAAAACAACCCGACCATTGCTGTCTTCCACCGAGCAAGCAAAATGACAAATAGCGAGGATATCGGGAAGAAGAACAGGGTGTAACTGGTGAAATCTACTGTGGGTCGACAGGAGATAAAACCGAGAAATAAGTAGCTAAAAGCACATCTACCAGTATTTTACCAGTGAAATAGAGGGACTGTTGATCATCTGGACCGGGAAATGGCCAGGCTGCGAGAAAGGAAGCGAACCAGGTTCAAAACTGTCGAGGGCGCCAAGATCGCCCGCCATCGCCTCCATCATCCACCACTATCTTTGCCAAAGATCAATCTACATCTCGCTAAAATGTTGAAGAAAATTAATTTTACTACTCTCGTTTTTCCACTCATTTACAACCCTTATTTGGAGGATAAAAATCTTGCACTTGGTATTGATGGTTGTAAGGATAAAAATCTTGCACTTGGTACTAATGGTTGCTGTTTTTTGAAAGATGTGAAATCTCTGCTCTACTATGCCTGTTATATACTAAAATTTGGAAAGCAATTTGTGCCATTTTATTCCTAAAGTTGTTTAAATGTGTGAGAGACTTTTACATTTCCAAATCTTAAGTCACATTATTGCAACTATGCCCATTTGAATGTGGCCCATGGAAAAATTTCCATTGTTTTTTGCTTCTAGAACTCCTTTCTATTTCCTTTTTATGCATATCTTAATTGTTAGAAGCAACCAGAACATAGTAGTATTATACCATGCTTCATGTTATTG
>SNQJ01S0141494.1:8203-21148 GCA_010110895.2 Picea sitchensis | reverse complement strand
CAAATGCAATATCATCTTACATTCAAACGCAAAGCCAGAGAATGCAATAATGTAACAATAAATATTTTATCATAACATAACTACAATAGCTCGCGCGAATCATTCAATCACGAGCTTTCTTAGCATGAGACGAAAACTAGACGGAGTAAGAAGAACTGTCTGTCATAAAACAAGAAATCTCATATACAGATGCATAAACTGAAAGCTAGGATAGCTGCCAAAACATTATAGTAGGGAGCTCTGCTCTACCATCGATGATTACAAAATGGCAAAAATGCCTACATATACTCTTCCCTTCTTTTCGTCCAGTGGAGGCGTCTCAAAACTTTCAAAGGGTGATGTCTCCTCAATCAAATCTGTCCTTTGTTCCCCTGTAATATGCCTCTTTAATTCAGTATGACTCACGCCAGGGTGGTAGCTGAGCCCTTTGAATGCTGAATTGGCGTGTGCAGGTTCCCTTGGCGGCTTGAAGACTCGGCGTGGCTTCCCTGAGGAGAAATGGTACAGGGGACCCTCCCGGGCAGACTTTCAGTTGGGACCTCCATATTCTGCAATAAATAAGCGGGGTGAGGTTTGAGCCACCCTCTCTTTTCTTCATTAATCTTCAGCAGGTACTGAGATTTAGCCCACGTTGAATCAGCATCTGGTACATCACTGTGCCTCCCCTCTGCGATTTAGTTCGACGTTTCGAGGCTTGAGTGGCCAAATGAAAAACATAAACACCCCTTCCCCAAACCTCCTTCTTGATGACCAGGTGCCAAAACCATGGGCCCGATTCTGGGTGCCATCGGAAATTCGGGGTTCGGGATTTCAGAATGCAAGAAACGAGGGGCGCCCGCTCCTCGAAACTCTGATACCCGATATGCCGACCGGATGCCACCTGTCCCAGTTGGATCGGATGGTCCAGATTTTCTTTGGCCCATGGCGCTTCCCCTTGCTAAACCCTGGGAAACTGGTCGGTCCCGATAACCCGATGACCGTCGATCTGCTTTTATGGATGGATCTCGGCCGCCGATGAAAAAAATTCGCCCGCTCACTTGACTTGCTGCTACAAAATGGGATTCTCTCGTGCTATGTTCAAGTGCTTCCCGTGCAAACTGCAGACCTGGGTACGCCTAATCCTGAGACAAGAAATATCGCTAACACCAACTATAATCAATCCATCACTATTCGAGTTAGCCAACTTATGTAATGGAAAAATGAAACAATCACAATACTATCAAACATGTTCTCCCAAACGTCCTTCCATGCAAAATATTACATCTTGGGGAGCTTTGGTGAGCTACCTAATGTTCTTCAATAATTTAAGCATGCTCAACCAAGATATTTAGATGATATCTGCATTTAACCTTCTCGACTCTCAACATCTAAGTATAGTTATCATAACATGAACTTAGGAGATAGCCAACCTGTATATACATTCATGGTAGGAGATGGATCAAGATTATTACAAGAACGAGAGTAAGCATAATTTCTAAGAAGAACAACAACTCATCCATATGTATAAAGAGATATAATATATCGATAAATATTGAGCACAAAAAAATGTACTCCAATATGAATGGTCAGTTGTCTCTTGTTATAAGGTCACTCAATCCTATAATTTATCTAGAAATACCTTCAATGACTAGAAATTCCAGACCATCCAGTTTCCACTTTTTGTCTTCTCAACTTATGCCATTACACCATTATGCAAGAAGGTACTTGTGCTAATCTTGATCACAAATATTATACTTAGAGATTGATCTAGGGTTTGTTAGCTTGAGTGGCATTGCAAAGAAAAAAAAATCATTATAAAAAATACTAGCAACATACACTATCTATGGACTTCTTTCTCATTATGAATATACATCATATTAGTGAAAAATCCTAAATCTTACGACAAAATCATTTAATCAATATCTTCTCTTTCCCTCTTCAATATGCGATGTCCTTGGAGCAAGACAACTTAGTACAACTCAATAATCACTTGAATCCATATTCTATATTCTCAACGATCTTTGGGTTTAGTTGTGCAATATCATTTCAACCTTGATCTTTCAACTATGCTCATAATCCAATCGAGACACGAGTATGTTTGAAAACACAATATATCTTTATCTAAAAGGAATATATCCTTTAGTATGAACACAATTTTCAAGAACTTATTTAATAGTTAACTCCTAAGCACCTCCAATTCATATAATAACAACTAATGTTGGAAATTTTTATGCTCATCTCTTAGTCAAGGTCAAGAGAGACTATTCACCCTAATCTTTAAGCATCCACAAGATAAGTGATGATAAACAATGTACGTTAGCATTATTATTTGGGCATATTTTAGAACTATAGTCATGCACCTTTTTCCTTCTACACACTTGTTGGATTTTGACTTCTATTCTTCACCCGATCATCCCTGTTAGTTTCTTCTCTTAATTCTTCAAGTCTCTTGGATGTTGGTAGAAAAACAATTCTCCTTCAAATTCACATTTGAACTCTAAGTCATCAAGTCCCAAATAAAGCATTTCATGTTCTCTATCATCAATGGCAAGTTTACATATATCTATGCTTCCTTCATAAAATATGATACTATGCTTCTTAACAAGTTTTAAATCTTAATATTATCACAATGGATGTGCCTTCAATTGTTTATCATATCCAAGCAACATGCACTAACATTCTCTATCAACACTTTTGATTCACATTATTCCCTTGGTACGTACACACTCTTAAACATGAAACCACATATATCCTGAAATTTCCCCCTTGTGTTATGTCAAACTGCTATTCAGACAGTCAAGAAATTAAGTCTAATAAGTGTTATCTTATTCCTTGACAATAATGCAATCCCACTTTGTAGTGATTGATATTTGGCTTGGAGCAGAGGGAAGTAAAGAAAAATACTTGAAGGTATAAACAAAATGTAAAAGCCAAGATTGACTTTCCTATTGCCAATGTAAACATTCCTACATTCTCACCCATCAGGAAAACCTATACATTTCCCTTCACACCTACCATTGGAATCTTCAATAAGTCCATTGAATGAGTGACCACTATGACAAAATTATATTGGTGAATTATATGAGATTGTAAACATGGGAGTGATTAGACCAAGTTTACTCTTTGATTGAAAATTTCACTGTCACCCTTGGCCTTCTAAATTTTTAGGTTGTTGAATAAAGCCATCATTATTGCTAGGACTCACATAATTCTTATATTTCTTTCTGGACCGTGCCCTTATGTTGCCTACCTTTAATTTATTGAAAATCCTAGTAGAAGGCTCATTATATTTCAATGTCTTCCTTTATTCAATGCATGCACACCGTAGTTCATGCATATCAAAATCATATGCAAGATTTATTGGATGTAATTTACGAAACTTCATACGTTTCTCCTTCTTTATAACCCCTGCTATTACACAAAACCTCCTCCATGGGATTACATGACTTGGCCTTGACTTGGCTCTTGAATATAGTAAGGGATCGATTGAGTTGTTTACTCATAGAAAACAATTACACAGTATAAATTCCAAAAAATGTCTTTGATTTGTATATAATGTCCCAGGTGATGATGTAAAATAATGGCACTCAAACGACCCCTCTTCCTTAATCCCTTTTTGCATAAGAACATTTAGACCCCAAAATGTGAAGAAATATTTACCGGGGTTTCTATAATTCATGGAAAAATGCATTAAATTTTGTCTTTCTTTTAATATTTTTTGGTTTAGCCCTAACGTTCGTTGATGAAATTAGAAAAATATCTATATATTGTTGGACATAGTGTCATTGATGTCAACAATCAATGTCTTCGATGTGATGATAAGTTGGTATGAGCCGAATTGTCATTAATATCAACAATATAACAATTATGTGACCAGATGTCAAACAGTTGGACTATATGTAGAGATAAAAAGCCCAGGAGGGTTGAAAATGAAGATCAAACTCATAAGAGATGTGTGATGAATCTCGGAAAAGAATCCTCCGGGGGATTGAAGTAAAAAAATCAAATCAATTCAAAGATAGTTAATGCGCCAATCACCGGATCAGCGACAAGGATGAATTGTGGAAGGAAGCGAAATAATAATTAAACGACTCGTTGGTTACAATCCTGCAATCGGTCTAGATCGTCAGATCTCATGGCTCCAAATATATATGAATGTGGTTGATACAACAAACAATTATATTAAGTGGGATTAAGTCCACGACCCGTCATATGCGCAATTGCCAAATATACGGCATGGATAGATTGTGGATATTGAAATGAGAATTAAACATCATGTTATTTTCCAATCTCGCAATTAGTCAGGAATGTTAGATCTTATAGCTTCAAATATTGATGAATGTGGTTGACTCACCAAAAAACACACAACTTCAATTTGCGGAGCTTTCGGTGAAAGCGAAGTTAAATGACTCGCAAGTTATGGTTTCACAATCATCCTTGATGGTTGATCTACTTCAGGACCATTCTCGATCGATGGATCACTTTAAAAGTGGAAGGATAGGATAAGCAAGGAAGAACACGGAGAGCATTGACTTTACAAAGTCCGAAGCTCGATGGATCACTTTAAAAGTGGAAGGATAGGATAAGCAAAGGAAGAACACAGGAGAGCATTGACTTTACAAAGTCCGAAGCTACAAAGCCATCCTAGTCATTGGTTGAAAGGCGAGGATGTGGAAACAGATAAACGAATTCGCATATTCACAATTCAAAGAAATTGCGAGGAGATAAGTTCGAAGTCGCGAAACGCGAAGTTGCGAAGCACTCAAGAGTTGAGCCTTGGGTCATAGCCCGAGGTCACATGTGAGACAGGCCTAGGAAGAGGAGCTAGCACCCATTGCCTAGAATTAGTGGATTCGTGATTTGAAGAAATTGCGAGGAGATGAGTTCAAAGTCGTGAAGCGCGAAGTTGCGAAGCACTCAAGAGTTGAGCCCCGGGTCATAGCCTGAGGTCACATGTGAGATAGGTCTAGGAAAAAGGGTTGAGAATTCGAATATTCGAATACCCAACAAACCGTTGGATCATTCTAAAGTGGAAGGACAGGATAAGCTAGAAGATGAGCCATTGGATTTAATCCAAGGCAAAGAAGTATCACAGATAGATCCAAGGCAAAGAAGTATCACAGATAGATCAAGTTGTCGATCTAAAAACCATGATCAACGAACAACATTTGTTTTGGGTTAAAAGTTGTGAGGAAGTTACACATCGGGGAATCTCACTTCGAAAATATTGTGAAGTTGAGAGATCGAATATCCGAAGTCCTGAAAGCCGAAAATCTGAAGTAACACTCAACCGTCGATCTGAAATACATTTTAGATACTATTCTGACCATTAGATCAGGAATATCTACTTCAACAAACCACGTCAGCAAGGACATGTGGCAGACCACGTCAACAAGGACATGTGGAAGACCATGTCAACATAACACGTCAGAAAGGACACGTGGCACAATCAGATAATGACAAGTGTCAAGATGAAATCGACAGTTCAGGTACGTATAAATCATGAATCTGAGTGACACATGGCATCCACTTGGCCCGTGCCATGTCAACAAGTGACGTTATCAAGTTACATCACTCCGGGAGTTTTACTTAGGAAATTTCACCACCAGCAAATGACTTAAGTCCCGAAAGACGAAGATTCGAAGTAAATGAGAGTCGTCCATCTCATCATGCGATTAAATTGTGACTGTTGATTCTGATAAGCGCTCAAGGGCTCATTTGGCCTAGTGTCGGGTCATCGCCTACGACCATATGGAATAAGAAGAATATAGGCAAAAGGTAATACATCGCTTAAGCTGATAAGCCAGTGGTTTTGCGTTATCGGTCACATATAATGGTTTGAAGGACGCGCCTTTGCAGAACTCTGTTTCTGTAAATAAATTGCAGAGGTTAGAGATCGAGTTAAAAGGATGAAATTGATCCATAACTGTGATCAATTTATGAAAAGCCTTCATGGTAAAAACGATAAAACAATGATTATGGTTAAGTTAATCAAAGCAGTGCGATGGTTCAAAACAAAGGGACACTGTGTATCACTCTCACACCATTTTGAAGATTATATAAACGAGGAAGAATGTTGAGAAGAAGGTGTCTTTATAGTCCGAATCAGAAGATATTTTAAATCACAGAAGCAAAGAAAGATGCAGTAAAGACTTGATACATAAGTTTTTCCATATTCAGAAAAAAGGGTGGTTGGGTGGTGCAAGAGTAGGTTGGTGCTTGTAGAGGAAGTTGGTGCTTCCTTGTCAGTTGTAGCTGACTAAACAGGGGGTCGTAGACTCCTACCAGTTGGTGCTGGTGAACAAGGGTGTGGGTGCATCCTGATCAGTTGGTGCTGATCGAAAATGAAGAATATCTTCCTTCTATGTAACATGTAAAACAAAATTTTGCAGTTAATAGAAAAGAGTTTGTGGTTTTCCCATTTGGGTTCCACGATAAAATATTGTGTTAAAATTCTGTTTGCATTAACAAAATAAAAATTGATATAATAATTGTGTCATTGATTCACCGCTCCCCCCCCCACCCCTCTCAGTGACAGGATCTGATCCTTCAATTGGTATCAGAGCATGTCTCTTCACAAAAGGTTTAAATCCCTTGAAGAGGAATACACATTACAATGGATCAACAATTGAAGATGTCATAAAAAATCCCCTTATTTAATGGTGAAGACTATGTATTCTGGAGTGTTATAATGAAAATCTATCTAATGTCCATTGGATTGGAAGTATGGAAATTAGTGGAAAATGGATATGATGTTCCAAAAGCCACTCCCATAGAAGCAGAAGACAAGAATTCTTTTTGGGAACATGCAAAGGCTTTAAACACACTACAAGCTGGACTGAGTAAGAAAATCCTTGCTAAGGTTCTAAACTGTAATAATGCAAAACAACTTTGGGATAAATTGGAAACCATATATGCAGGATATTCCAAAGTAAAGAGGGCCAAACTCCATACTCTCAGAGTACAATATGAAGGTCTGAAAATGAAGGATGAAGAAAATATCTCAGAATACTTCAAGAGAGTTGATAATATTGTTAATGCAATTAGAGGATTGGGAGTAGAAGTGTCAAACAATGATCTAGTTGAAAAAGTACTAAGAGCACTACCTATTCTATACAATCCTAAAGTGTCTTCTCTTGAAGATTGGGAAAATCTAGATAAAATCACCATGGATGAATTGTATGGAATCCTCATAGCCTATGAGTTAAGATTAGGTCATGAGAACCTCCCACATGGAGAGGAAGCCTTCAAGGTGCTCAAGAAAACAAAAGGTCAGAAGCAAAAACCTCAATCTAGCCATCATGAAGAATCTGATGTGGAAGAAGCCAATCTTATAAAGAAACTTCAAAAAGGAGCAAGGAAGTACAAAGACAAGCTCCCTTTCAAATGCTTTAACCGTGGCAAGGTTGGCAACTTTGCAGCCAAGTGTCCCTATCCCAAGGAGGACCCCGAGGATGAAGAAAACAAAACTAAACAATACAAGAAGAAGGAAAAACCCAACTACAAGAAAATTTTTTACAAAGGAAAAACTAATTTCTACTCAAAAGAAGAAAACAATAGTTCATCAGAGTCCAATGATAGTGATGAATCTAATGATGATGAAGTCCTTTTTCTAGGTATTGAAGAGCCTATGAATATAGAAGAAATTAAACATGAGAAAGAGTCATAAGATGAAGAAAAAGTTAATATGGAAGAAGAACTTCTCAGTGCCTTGGATGAGTTAAGAAAATACAAAACTAGATATAGACAACTGAAAAGTTTTGTAGTTGAACAAAAGGAAAAAGGTGTCTTAAGGTGTAATCTCAGTTGAAGGATATGATCCTTCATATATCCACAAATTTTCGTTGCTATATCGACACTTTTTCCATGTGTGCAAAGCACACATGTAGTGCAACGAGAATTGACTTTTTTCGGGGTCAACTCATTTATTTTCATTGCTATATCGATGATAATTGATCTATAAATACATGTCCTTAAGACAAATTTCGACAAATTTTCTATAGTTGCGACAATTTTGCTGGTGATTGTTTGAGCCCTGATTTTTTTCTGTCACGTACTGGTTTAACACATCCAATTCTCGATCTACATAGCTCAGATTTTAGACTTGCAAGGTTAGTATTTTTTTATTTTTCTGTCTCTTTTAATATAAAGCTATGTTCAGAAATTTTAATTTCAAATTTTTTAAACATGAATGTTTTAACCAAATTTATTTGTTTTTCAAAATTTCGCATTGCTACATATATTTCATGCGATTAACATCGAAGTATATGGTTTTTTTGTTTTTTTTTTGTTTTTAATATTTTTTTCAAAATTTAGCATTGTAACATATATTTCATGTGATTGGACCTCGAAGTATATGAAGTTTTAATTATAATTTTTTTTCAATGTTTTAACAAAAAATATTTTTTTAAATATTTAATTGATTCTTATAGGAAATTACTGTGTCAAATTAATATATACTATGAATGAAAATGAAAGGAGGCTTGCTCAGTTTAGAGCGACATTGGAGGCGAAGGGCGATGGAAAATGTTATTTCCCTTGCAATGATTGCAGAGGCTTGCAAATAAGAAGAATTTTAGTAACAATAGCTGAAAAACATTGTAGGGAAAAGGGGCACGCTGAAGGGGGTTATGAATATCATCCCTTGGTAAGACACTATTCAATATATAATGTATTCTTTGTAATAGTGATCATGTCATGTATTTTTCAAATGTTTTATCGTTTTAATATATGTTCTATACACACTAATTTTAATACATTGTTTGTAAATATAAAGACAATGCCCCCAAAATGTCGACCACCAAAGAGTTATTTTCCAAGTAGTAGCAAAAATACTACTTTACAAGGTGAGGAACATGGAGATCAAAATATTGAAGATTGAGTTCTTAATGATGATATGGACGAAGATAGTGTCATTGATACAAATCAGGAAGATGAGATACATAGATTGATCCAAGACACATTTGCTCCAATGGAGGAGGATAGCCACAATGATATTCATGATGTTGATCCTCTACTCGAGAAGTCATGACAACCTCTTTATGAAGGCTCAACAACAAATCTTCTATCTGCTATATTGTTGTTGGTGAACTTGAAGGTTTTGAATGGTTTATCAAACACCTGTCCTACTGAGATCGTAAGGTATGTAATGTATTATTTATGTCATGCTGACATGTACATAAAGGTTGACTTTGTTTTCTATATTGTTCTTGTTAATTAATTCGTAAAGTAAGGATGCGATATTTGTGATTAATATTGTTTACATTGACTTATTTTTTTGAATGGTGTAGATTGTTAGGTGAATTTCTATTACCACTGTGAAATATTTTACCATGCACATATCGAGAAATATCTTTTATTATGAAAGAAATTGGAATGAAGTATCAAGCTATTGATGCATGTCCTAATGATTATATCATATACTATGGACAATATGCATCAGAAAATGAATGTCCACAATGTCAAATAAGTAGATATCGAGCCAAACAAGCAACAAAAAAGGTGCCTCGCTAAGTTCTTCGTTATTCTCCCATAATTCCATGTTTCCAACGACTGTTTAGATGCCAAAGTATAGCACAATTTATGGATTTCCATGCAAAGAACAGAAGTGGAGATGATGTTCTTCAAATGCATGTAGATGGTTCTGCATTGAAGAACATCGAAGAAAAATGGCCAATTTTTAAAGAAGAACCTTGTAATGTTAGACTTTCATTGGCAGTTGATGGTGTCAATCCATTTGGAGAGCTTTGTTCTACTTACTCAGTGTGGCCCATTTTTTTTATAAAAAATAACCTTCCTCCTTAGATGTTGACAAAGAGAGAGCACACAATGTTGGCAATGATTGTTCCAGGTATTTAATTAGCTTGTCTTTATTTACTTGAAAGTATGACATAATATTTCATTTCTTTGTTTCATTCATGATAATTAGATCTTTTATATATAAGGACGTATAACTAAATAAAATTAATGTATGTTGAACCAATTAGGTAAGTACCAAGTTAAAGATATGAATGTATATATTGAGCCTCTTATTGATGAGCTGCTGGAGTTATGGGCTGGCATCACTATGTATGAAATCTCTAGACCAATAGGGAAAAAATGATTTCAATTCCATGGAATAATTTCATGGACAATTAATGATGCTCCTGGGTTAACACATTTTTCTGGTATGTAACTTTCCGTTGCGCTTGAATATTATATATATATTTGAAAATATCATGCATTTTTTAAAATTGTAATCCTAATTTGCTATATTAATTCATATATCTTGCAGGTCTTCAAACAAAGGGTAAATTTGAATGTCCAGTTTGTGGTCCTAGGATAAAATCTCATCATTCAAGAAGTTTAGGAAATGAGGTGTTTGATGAGTATAGGCACTTTCTGCCTAAGAATCATAGTTATTGAACTACCGAGAAAACACAATTCAATGGTAAATAAGAGAATGGAAAAAAACCATGAAGAATGACACCTCACCTATGGAATTTGGAATATAATAGAAATAGTCAAGGTATGCAAATTATTTTGTATCATAATATTATAAATCTTATGATTTTTTTTTCCAGAGAATTTTGTTCAGCGCGATACCTAGCTATATTGATTGATTAGTGTTAATGTGATTTTGTTTATGTTTCATGAATGCCATTAAGGCACAAATGGGCTTCCATGAGGAATGAAAAGTTACCCCATACAATTCAATAGGTTTCCCTACTACGAGCACCTACAAATAGTTCATATGTTTGATACAAGGCATATTGGGAAGAATATAACATAATTGTTATGGTGAATCTTAGGTGGAAAGACTGACAAAGAAAGATTTGTAGTGACATCCAGGAAGCTAATCACACATTGCAAAGTGTGATTATTAATTCTAATGGTGATGGTCGAGAACAAAATATTAGTCTTCCATGGTTATTGACAGAGCAACAAAGCAATGTTGTAAAAGAGGTCATTCAGAAAATTAGGTTTCCGACGTGGTTTTCTTCAAACATACAAAATATCTTAACGAAAAAAGGTGATTTTGGTGGGGTTAAAACACATGACTGACATACATTCATTAAGGTAATTATTAAGTATATTAACATATTAGTATACATCTTTTTAGTAATTGTTTTCTCTAATTTGGAAACAAATATTAATAATTTTCTTTTTGTTACAATATGTTCTACCTCTATCTCTCCCAGACAACTTTGACAACAACATAAAACAAGTTATATATGATCTTGGCAAATACATGAGGTAAGTATTGCATTTTTATATGGAAAATGTTTCTTCAATGCTTTGTAGTAGAACTTATTGACATATTGTGTTTTGTCTACAATTTTATATTATATGCCTTGATATTGTTCAAACCTGTTATTTTCTTGCACCATTTGTAGGTGGATTTTATTTAAAGAAATACATAAAGAATATATAAGGTATTGGAAGAGAGAAATTCCTGACTAATGTGTGAAATTCAAAAGTATCTGCCTCCAACATTTTTCAATGCACAAGAACACTACCTCATACACCAAGTTGAGGAGATTGAATTATGTGGACCAACACACACAAGGCTGATGTGGATGGTGGAGAGGTAGTTGAAGTCATTAAAGGATTTTGTTAGACAAAGAGCACGTCTTGAGGGTTCTATGGTGGAGGGATATATGGTATATCAATGCATGGTGTATAATATTCAACATCTTCCTAAATTAATAGAAAATATGAATGTGCTTCACATTTGGCATCTTGACTCCATCAACAAATTTGAAGGGGATGTCCTATTGGGGAAAGGTAGAATGAGGACCATGAAAGGTAATTAGATGTTATAGATTTAATATATTATACATTTAATTTTTCAATTTTATATTATAATACTCATTCATTTATTTTTGTTCCATCAACTATATTAAACTTTGCTAATGATAGCTAATTATTGATATTCAATTGTTATTTTTTCATATAGTTGGATGAGAGTGGGATGCTCTACATTTATACATTGCAAACAATATTGATTGGATGGAGTATTGGATAGAATGATGTGAAGAATACTATGATAGTTTATCATGGGAAGGGGTCAGTAAGATGATTAAAAAAATGCGACATGAATTTCCTGATCTTACGCAAAAGGAAATTGATTTAGCCTTTGGTTTAAAAGACAAAAAGGCAAGACCATGGAAAAAAAGACCAAAACGCAAGTATATTCACCCACATTTTTATAGTTATTTCCCATTATATCAATGTATTTGGTTTGTTTATTTTTTGAAATATATATTTACTAAGTCCATATTATATGATGTTTACTAATGAAAAATGCATTTTTTTACTTGTTGTCCATGTTGCAGTTGAAACACCACAAGGCTATGTGGTGTAATGGCCGTAAATTTCATATCAAAAAATTGGATCATAAGATGAAAGCCTCAGATTGTGGGATAACTGCAGTTTTTAAGGCCACTAATGTTTCCTCTAGAGGTGACAGGCATCCAGAAGAAACTGAAAATAGGTACTATGGGTATTTGGAGGATATCATTGAGTGTGATTTTAATTCCTTTTAAAATAGTTTTGTTTGAGGTCAAATGGTACATGCTACATATGCATGAACATGATCCTGAAAGAACTGTTATTGAGCATGCTAATGGATTTACCATGGTTAATACAAGGACATTTGAACCGGGTACATAGCCTTATGTTCTTCCAAGTCAATGTGAGAAAGTCTTTTACTCATAGGTACCTAGTAAAGCAGGTTGGTCATACATGGTTAGATACGATCAACGAGGAAGACCAGTAAAGTATAATCATGTAGAGGAAGAAGATAATCTTGAAGAAGAGGATGATGATGCAGATCAAGAGCAGGTGGTTGCAGATGTGTCATATGAAGAAGCTGAAGAAGTTGATCATCCAAATGTAGCAGACAATGTTCTCATTGATGATATCAATGATGATAGCGAAAATGACGTTGATGATGATGTTGATATGAACAATCCTTTCAACATT